>PVIH01000027.1:96983-138135 GCA_004025045.1 Sigmodon hispidus | reverse complement strand
TTAACAAACTGTGGTACATCTACACAATGGAATACTACTCAGCAGTAAGAAAAAATGATATCCTAAAATTCGCAGGCAAATGGATGGATTTGGAGAATATCCTCCTGAGCGAAGTATCACAAACTCAGAGAGATAAGCAGGGGATGTACTCACTCACTTGTGGTCTCTAAACCACAACCACAGATCACTTCTATGTGTGCTATGTATTTACTATGTAATATTGCCAATGCTGTGTTTGTGTTCCTACTTAAATAAAAGACGTAACGTTCAAGGAATCCAAGGAACTGCTTTCATTTACTTAGTGTGTCCAGCATACCTGTACTGAGTAGGTGAAGAATGGCCATTGAAATGAAAGGGAAGATTCTGTTTTGCATTGTGGGGCTTGCACTGCATGTGGGATATCCTGCCAATGTATAACATCCCTGAAAAAATATAAACTCTGTGCTTATGAGAAATGAAGTGATTTGAGTGATAATTGAAAGTACACTTGGAAACAATCTTTCTGTCATATGCCTGCCAGAAATAGAAGGCAGAATCCAGTAACTATTTCAAGAAAAATGCTGTGGGGCCCAAGTCACAAAATATCAATTGTACCTGGTATAACAAAAGAGGTGTTAACAGATAGTGACATCAGATAGTCCTCTCCTTCAAGTCCTTGCACTTAATTGGATTCAAATATATTTTCCAAAGTATGGGTTCTGTTCAAATCTCCAAAGTCACTAGTCAAAGAAAAATGAGAAGTGAAGCTACACTTTTTCTATACAAGAGAAGTTGATAGTTGTATATGAAAATGTAATTATAAAGTTGGATTATTCCATAAAATACAAGGGGGCCCAAATGATGTGCCAAAAATGTTTTAAGATTTTCTATAATTTAAGTGAATTATTATGAATTCCAGAAGCTCTCACTCACATGTAAATATGTTTGTGCATCAAATATAAGCATAGTATCTTTTCTTTAAATTGCAATAATAATTCTATTTGGGCCCTATTTCAGTGGATTTTGTTTATGTTGTTAGTAACTTAGTACCTGCAATAGTTCTTATTCTGTCTAACGTGTAAGGTAAAATTGACTATACCTCTGTAGCACCTATTCCCTTCTTTTTCTCAAAACCCCATTCATATTTCAATTCTCACATTCTTTTTTATTAAAAAGTCTTTCTTTTCTTTCATAATAGTAATAAAAAAAGAAAAGAACCTGTATTCTTTGGCTGATGGGGCCAGCAGCCAACACCCATTATAGAGATCTGGGAAAGATTTTTTTTTTTCCCATAGTAAATAGGTAGTGTGAACCAAGTACATGGAAATTCACTCTAGGTTTCTCCATGGTTCTTGGGGACAAGGTGTCAGAGCAATGTTACTCTTTGTCTGCCAGAACAGGCCATTGGGCTTTGGCTACTAGGCCCAGAAAATCTAAAAGATTTTTCTGTAAAGGAGAAGCATGGGGAGCAGTGGACCCTTCAGGGTTCTATCAGCCCACAGTTTGGGATGGGTCTTGGTAGTGGGCAAGGTAGACTGTAGTTCTTTTTCTGGTGATCAGTGTTGCCACACTTGAAGCAAGCACCAGGTAGAGTCCATTGGTGCCCCATCTTCTTTGGAGGTGGTCTCAGAGCTGCTACCAGAAGCTGTTATGTCTGTCTATCCTGTCCTTCCTGTTCCTCCTTCCATTAAACACATTAAATGCTAGATTTAACAGCTCTCTTTGAGGGCCATCATTTAATAAGTCTGAGCATCAAAATGTATATATTAACTTAAAGATCCTTTAATATACAACTAAATTTAAGCCACAAGTACAATCCAAAAAAAAAGTCTTTCTTTTCTATGTATCTTCCTGCTCACCCACTCTTCCCTGTTCCCAATCCCTCCCAGTCTGCCTTCAGCCTCACCCCACTCCATCCCCAATCTCCTCCCCACAAAGGGCAGGAAGTCAGTCCAAAGATGGGTCAGCTCAGCATGGTGCATTCACTCCAGGCAGGACTGATGCTCACATTCTTAAGAAATCAGCTCTGGAGCTTACTAAAAACTCTCTTGACTTGGTGAACAAACATTCAACATATATTCATTGATTTATTGACCCGGAATCAGGGATTAAGTGAGTCCCATTCTAATCCCATCTTGTTCTTTTCCTGGTTGTATTGAAATAATGGATAAGTCAATCACTTATGATCTTAGTACTTTTACCTATTGAAATATCTGCAATTTAAAATATAGTTCACCAACATTCTGGAAAACATGAGATGCAAATCAACTTCATATGTTTATAAACCAAAGGAAAGCTATAGAAAAACCAAGAATTTGTTTCTACTGAAACTACTCCAAATAAATATTCTGGCTCCAGAGTGAGAAGACTGAGGCTCTATCTCACACTATGTCCAGTGTTTCCAGCCTACAAATATTCACTGGCCATCTGAATCAGCTATGATAGTGTTAAGGAATTTGTCACTTTGCCTCCAGTCACAGCATCCTGAGATCCTAACTAGTGAGAAAAAATGCAAATGAAGAATGCATGGGAAGGGAAAATAAATCAGATTAGATGTGAGTTCCTGCATACATGCATGCATCTGTGCATGTGTATATGTGTTTTCCTAGGTGTTCATGGAAAACAGAAGTCAATAAAAGGTATCATTCTTAATTGGCCTTCACACTAAATGTGTAGCTCATGAATTAGGCTGGACTAGCTGGCCAGCAAACCTCTGGGACCTTCCTGTCTCCCAGTGTACATAGGTGTTGATGGTCTGGACTTGGGTCCTCATTCTTTCTTTTTTCTGGTGAATATTTTTATTTTTATAGAATAGAGCCTCATTTTTTATCCATGTATCCCCCTGTTCAACCACCCTTCTCCCTCCCGGTCACTCTCTCGATCATCTGTACACTCCCTGGATTCCTGTTATTAGATCAGTAATAAATATTCTTTCTTTTGCCCTTTGTTGTAGTATGCTAGAAAGCAAAAACATGTTCTTCTTTTATTCTTGAGTAACTACTGATTTTATTATAGTCTTGAAATTACTTCAGCCAATTCCATCAATGGTGTTACCCCAGGAAATGCTGTTTTTCTTCTACAAAGAAGAAATTAACCTTGAGTTTTCAACAGCACTCAGGACTCAACTCTGGAGAACTTTGGATTTAAAATGCTTTCAAATGATTTCTTTCAAGTGCATCTGGAGCTGCTTTCCATGTGTACTCTAGGAAAGAATCCATTGGGCTTCTAGAAGCATGGGAAACCATCCTGGGGCATAGAAATATTTATGCCAAAGGTGGTAGACAGAACCAGTCTTCCAGAAAGTTATGCTGCCTTTAGCAATATTTATTTATTCTAATATCTATGAAAAATAATGAAAATCTGTTGTATGTGAGAAAATACTTAGTACAAGAAATATTTATGTATCTCTCTAAGCATCAATTTTATTTAGAAATTGTATGTGTGAGATTTTGTTTCCTTCATCAATAATTGGAAAGTTTTAAGAGGAGAGTTAACTCTAGTAGGCCATAGAGCTGCCATTGAGGCTGACACTCCTCATACCCAAATCTTCTTATTGGTATAGTTAAAGACAACTCCATTTCCTTACCAAGTACTGATTTAAGAAAGAACATATGCATGAATCTAGGCACATGAGACAGGAGCTGAACCAAATGGAGGATTCTGCCCAGTGTTCTTGTTCATGAGGAGGGGAAGTGTGTTAACACTAATTTTTTACTCTCTTCTGTTGTTGAGCCATAAATATGTCACAGCTAACTTGTGGCCAGCACAGAGAATCCAAAACCACAGCCAAGAGATCTAGAAAACCTGGATTTTTACTGGTATTCTTGAATTATAACATGATTATAATCTATGGTTATATAATCTACCACTTAAATGTCCTATAAAATGTAATATTACATGCATGCAGACAAAACACCTCTACAAACATAAAATAAAAATCAAAAGAGGAAACAAAATTTTTTAAAATTCGTTGCTGGACAAATGGCTCAATTGATTATGCACAGACATAAGCACATCTTCTGTCCCTGAGGTGGTCACTGGTCCAGTTTTCTTCCAGTTGTTATACTTCGATTGTGTTTAAAATCAAGACACAAAAAGCTGAGTTAATTTGCTCTTGGGGTTTTGTTGCCACAATACTGAAAGTAAATCCCCCTTCCCTTTGCAGAGATTGCTTTTAAAGCACAAAAAAATGAAAATGTCAAGTCTAATTTTTTTGATTATTTTTCTCCCTGAAAAACAGATTTCCAAAAGATTGAATATGTCTATTCCACTTTTATCATTATTTCACAAAATGATTTCAATGTTGGGATATTTAATAAATAAATCAGGCTCAATTAGTGCAAGATTGGAATCAAACTGTATTAGGATGAATTTGGAAGATTTTTTTTTCCTGGCATGAAACAAATTTAATCTTTATTTTGATTAAGTTTAATTCCAGGGAAGTACAACAAATATTTTCAAATGTACTTGTGGACTGAAATGAAACATGTTGCAAGGGAAATAAAGAGGAAAGGTGCAAAAATATTAGCCACTGCCATAGGAAGAGATCCAGAAGATGAAATAAACTTTTCTTCAAATAATTGATATCATAATGAATTCATTATAATATCACTTTGACTTTTATTGCACATAAACATTACATTCGCTTAAAGAGAAGAAGACCACAGGGATGTGCTGAGTGGATAGGATGAGTGAGGAGTGGGAGAAATGTAGCCAGGAGGGAGCAAGACTGTTTTCTTCTAAGGTCTTGGCCACAGGAAGACCCAACAGGCAAAGTGGATTCACCTAATAAGAGTGGGGAAGAAGAGAAGGGAAAAAGAGAAATCCAGAAAGAGTGTCAGGAGAAACCTGCTTCAATCTAAGCCCTTGTGGACTCCCAGGCTGCTGGGGCTTCTGAAGAAGCAAAGGGAAGCAAGCATGCATTGGATTTCTCTTTTAAAATAATTTTTCGGTTTGTTTTAAAATCCCAACCAAAGTTTCCCTTCACCTCTCTCCTCTTCCCCTATTCTCCCATCTTCTTCTCCTCCTCTGTTTTCCCTTCAGAAATGTGTGGACCCCAATGGATATCGGCCAGCCATGGTATATCAAGTTGCAGTGAGACTAGGCTCCTCCTCTTCTATTAAGATGGATGAGACAATCCAGTAGGAGGGAAAAGCCCCCAAAACAGGCAACAAAGTCACTCACTGTTAGGAATCCCACAAGGAACTAGATTACACAACTGTGACATATTGCAAAGGGCCTAGGTTGTCCCGTGCAGGCTCCCTGGTTATCCACTCAGTCTCTGTGAGCCCCTATAAGCCCAAGTGAGTTGATCCTGTGGGTTTTCTGGCTTCTACAGTCCTTCCTCCTCCTCTTCCACAGGATTTCCAAACCTCCTCTGCCTAATGTTTGGCTGTGGGCTTCTGCACCTGTTTTTTATCAGTTGCTGGATGAAGCAATATAGCCACTGGAAGTCCGGTGTGGTTACAGGAGATGACTAGTTCAGGTTCTGTATCCCTAATGGTTAGGAGTCTTAACTATGGTCACCCTCATAGACTCCTGGGAGTTTCCATTACACTAGACTCCATACCTGATCACTCCTGTTCCCATGCCCAGCCCTCACCCTGACCCCTGCTCTATGTCTCCCTGTGATATCTATTCTATATCCCCTTCACAATGAGATACAAGCATCCCTGCTTGAACCCTTCTTGTTACTTAGCTTTTCGAGGTCTGTGGATGTAGCACAATTTTCCTCTGCTTTATAGATAATATCCACTTATGAGTGAGTACACGCCATATTTATCTTTCTGGGTCTAGGTTACCTCACTTAGGATAATCTTTGCTAGTTCCATAAAGTTTATGATGACATTGTTTTTAAACAGTTTAGTAATACTTTATTGTGTAAGATTCCCCATTTTCTTTATTCATTCTTTGGTTGAAGGACATCTGTGTTGTTTCCAGTTTCTGACTATTGTGATTAAAGCTGCTATAAACATAGTTGACAAAGTAAGTGTCCTTGTGGTATGATTGAGCATCTTTTAAGTATATACCCAAGAATGGCATATTCTTGAGGTAAATCAATTCCCAATTTTCTGAGAAACTGTCACATTGAATCCAAATGTGACTGTACATTATCTTTCCTACCAACAGTGGAGAAGTACTCCCTTTGCTTTGGGTAGGCCTTCACAGGACATAGGTAGATGGATATCCTTGTGCATCATAACCTCAGCATTAATAGATCTTTTGGTATTAGAGGGATTTAATATTTTGTGTCATATTTATGAAGCTCTTAGCTTTGAAAACAAAATCTAGATTTGGGGAGCTAATCCAATATTAATTTTCCAATGATATATTTTTATATTTCCATGGATATAGTACAAATGCAGATGATAATAATAAGGTACTGTAAAACATTTCTACCAGATGCTGTCTTATACCCAACAGCTCTTTATTCTATAGCTTAAAATATTATAATATTTTAAACCTGAATTTTTAAATTTTTATCAAATTTTATTGTTAATGGTGTCATTATTTCTGTTTTCCACATACTTTCTAAGACGTAAGTCTAACAATTACAATTTTTTGAGCCTTAAATATATTTGTAACTTTTTAAAGATTTACTTTTATTTATATGTATGTATATGTAGTGATACATATTACAGTATGTACCTGTAAGTTCAACTGTCATCAGAGGCAATAAACATTGAATATTGTAGTCCTTGGAGCTAGAGTTATTGGTGGTTATAAGCTGACTGATGTAGGGGCTGGGATCTGAAATCAGGTCTTGTGTAATAAGTGTGTTTTTTTAATTGCTGATCCATCTCTCCAGCACATCTGTGTGTGTATGTGTTTGTGTGTGTTTATGAGCATTGTAAGTGTGTGTGTACACAAACATACACAAATTCATGTTTATGTCACTTTTAGTAAATTATTTTGTAAATTTTTTTCTATTATTTATGATAGTCATTTTTCACAAACACTGACAGCAGAAAGCAGACATTGTTCCAGGCCATAGAGAGTAATTGTGAACAAAATTCCTGCTATGAAGGTTCTAATGATTGTTGCAGAGCTTACATACTGTTTTCTCTTTCGACTAGAGTTGTTCTTGTGAATGAAAATGACAGGTGAAAGTGCACCTGATGGGACAGCTCACTTATGATATAACTTTACAAAAGTCATTAATCTTACCATGGGAAGCAGTTTTAGGAAAACTGAGTAGCAAGCACAGGCAGTTCCCATGTGGTATGTCCCCTCACACATTCCCAAGCACACCTACCATCTCAAGCCACAGTACTGCATTTGTTATGACTAACAAACCTGTGTCAACACACCATCACTACTCAAAATCTACAGCTGACATGCTGACATTAGGGTTCATTGAGTGTGTGTGTGTGTGTGTGTGTGTGTGTGTGTGTGTGTGCGTACGTGCGTGTATGCAGAAGCCAGAGGAGTATAAATGTCATCCCTCAGGTACTATCCATCTTGTTTGATAGGATTTCTAACTACTCTGTGAATCACAAGTAGGCTACACTGGCTAGATGGTGAACACTAGGGACCTGCCTGTGTCTGTCTCCCCAGCTCTGGGATTTAAAATGCTCACCAGGACACCTGGTTTCTCCCTTCTTTAATTGTTGTTGATACATACATACATACATACATACATACATACATACATACATATGTACTTACATACTTACATAGAGCCTAAGCATATAAATACAACCCCCTCAGTCTGTTTAGTGTTACTTGTATAAGTTTGAGCTGACCACTCAGCATTGAATAACCAATTACAGGAGGCTCATCCCTGAGGACTTCTGCCACCCTCAGCACTCCTTGTTCACCTGTAGTTCTTTATCTAGGGCTGGCGCCCTATGAGATTTCCTTCTTCCATATTAACATGTCTATTGGTGTTGTCCATGTTTGGTCTTTCTTAGGCAGCCATATTGTTACAATAGCACAGGTGAAACTCTCCTACCATTCTCTGAAGGTACAATCTCACAGGAGCTGGTCTTCCTACTCTTACAATCTTTCTAACTCCTCTTCTGGAATACTTTCTGAACCGCAAGTGTAGGAGTTGATGTGATCTAGCTTTTTATATGAGTTTTGGGAGACCATATAAAAATGGTCTTTTGCTTAAGGTCTGGTCCTTAAATTTGCAAGGTAAGCATTTTACCACATGAGCTATCACTCCAGGCCAAGGTTTATTTGTTTTGTTTTGTTTTTTAAGACAGAGTTTCCCTGTGTATGTCTAACTGTCCTCTGTAGACCAGGCTGGCCTCAGACTCTGAGATCTGCCAGCCTCTGCTTCACAATTGCTACAATTAAAGGAGTGGACCACCACTTCCTGGATCAGGATTTATTCTTAAAGTAGTGGTCCTAAGGGCTTTGACAAAGGTCCAATAACACTAACCCAACATCACAGTGTCATACGCAGTGACTCTAGGGGCCTAACAGTCATCTTCACTTTGCTTCTTTGCTCCCCTCTGCTGTGGGATTATGCTCTTATACACTGTAAATATTTGTCACTGTAAATAGTGGTTTAATAAAATGCTAATTGGCCAGAAACTAAGCAGACAGAAAGTAGAGGTGGGGCTAACAGACAATGAAAGTTCTGGGAAAAGAAAAGCAGATGTGGATGCCAGCCAGATGCAGAAGAAGAAAGCTGAGAATGTTATACTGAGAAAAAGGTACCAAGCCACATGGCTAAGCATGGATAAAAATATCATAGGTTAGTTTAAGAATAAGAGTTAGTAAGTATTAAGCCTGAGCTATAAGCTGAACAGTTTATAATTAATATAAGCCTTGTGTGATTATCTGGGTCTAACTGGCTGGAATGGGCAAAGAAACTGCTGACTACACTCCCTTCCCTCTCCCCTTCCCCTAAACCCTGGCTATGCTTATCTTCTTACAGCCTCTTGATTACCTTAGTTTTGCTACTCCCAGAATCCCGCACTGATGGAGTCTTCCAATGAGCATCCTTTCAGATTGGCATCTTTCACTTAGCAATACTCACTGACATATACCCCATGTTTTTTCATGGCTTAAAAGTTCATTTAATTTTAAAATGGAACAAAATTCTACTGTCTATAAGGTACCATATTTTATTTAACCATTCACCTATTAAGGAATATCTTGTTGCTCCCAAGCTTTAGTAGATATGAATAAAACTGTTGTATGTATAAATGCACACACAGACACACACACACACACACACACACACACACACGTCCACAACTGTGTGCTACTTCACAGAGACTTAAGTTTTTACTGATTTGGCTAAGTACCAAAAAGTGTGATTGCTAAATCATATGGTTAGGCTATATTTAATTTTGTGAAACATTGCAAAGTTCTGTACAAGGTAAACTGAATAATTTGAATTTTCACCAGCAATTCTTTGTTGTTCCACATTGTAATCAGTATTTTGTGATGTTATTGTTTTAGACATGGGCTGTCCCATTAGGTGAATCTTCTGTTATTTAATTTTTAAATCCTTTAATTTTTTATTTGTGTATGTATTACTGTTTTGGCTACATGTATGTATTTCACCAAACCAATGATCCATCTCTCCATCCCCTAATTATTTCAACCTTAATGCCATGTGATCATGACTCTCTTTTTGTGCTGACTTTCCATTTACATATCTTCCTGATTCTTGTCTTGTCAAGGTGTTTGCCCTGTGTATTAACTAGCTTATTTTTCTTACTATTTTCTTATGGTTGGGATTTCAGAGTTTTTTGCATAGTTTGGATGACAATGCAAAAATCAGGTATGTGCTCCACAAATGTTCTCTCCCAATTTATGTGTGAACTTCTCCTCTTGACAAGGTCATGGCAAAGTGAATATCTTTAGTTTCAGCAAAGTTATACTTATTGGTTCCTTCTCTGTTGGATCATGCTTTGGGTATTATGTGAGTATCATTATATTATATGGATATATTATATGCATAATATTAATGGTCAAGTCCAGGAGGTTTTTTATTTGCCCTAACTCTTTCTAGCAGCAATATATATATTAAAAATTTAAAATATATATATATTTTAAATTTTTATATGAAGTAGTCTATTATCCTTTGAACTGGATTGTATGAATATTATAAAATTCTGTTTTTACTTGATATATGAATATAATTTATTTTAAATATATATTTATGTTTCATAAAATTATTATCACTCATTTGTCAAAAGTCAATTGACTCTCTGTGTGCATCTGTTCTGTCTGTTCTTTCAACAATATATCGCCTTGATTGGGGTAGTTTTATGGCATGGTTTGTAATCATGATCAGGCCTATCATTTCTCCAGACCTGTTCTGTGGATAGTCTTTTACTTCTACATGTGATAAATCAAGTTTCTCAATATTGTAAAATAACCCTCTAAAATTTTGATTGGCATTGCTTTGAATGTATACATCAAGATAGTTAAAAAAACAAAACTGATACCTGAACAGTTGCTTCTCCATCTATTTTATTTTCTTTACTAAAATTTATAGATATTATACCTATTTTACTAATTTTATCTTTAGAATCCATTTGTAAATAGTCTTTGTTTCAGATTTCAAATCCCTCTTGTTTATTGCTAGTGTACAGCAAAATGATTGACTTTGACATGTTCACCTCACACATTGTAACCTTGTTAAGGATCTAAGAGTTCCAGGATCATTATTATTTGAATTGTCTACATAAAATATGAAACTCTGTATGAACAAAATCAGTTCCATGCCTTCATTTTCTATCTGCATTATTTTTATATCCATTTATCATGTTCCAACATTAACTTAGACATCTAATACAAAGCTTAAAAGGAGTAGTGAGCATCCAATCATTGTCTTGCTCCAATTCTTACTGACAGAACTTCTCATTTCTCATAACATTTTTTCCAGTCTAACTTTTTATTGATTCTTTGTGTATTTTGCATCATGTATCTCCATTCCACTCATCTCCCTGTCTCTTCACATCTGCTCTCTGCTCTTGAAACACCTCCCTGCTCCCCCAAGATAAAGCAAAATAAAATTTTAAAGAAGAGAAAAACTCTGATGAAGTTGTATCGTGACACAGCATGTCACAGAGTATACCCTTTACTTCATACATCACGCATTCCACCAGATCACAGATGGGTGAATGTTGGGATGGGCCAACATATAGCTCTGGTTCTGTGCTTAGGTGTTTGTGAGGTTTGTCAGTCTGCCATCTCTCCCTCATATCTACCACCAGGGCGACTATTCCAGCTGGCTAGCTCTGGTTAGTTCACCCTGTGCAGCAAGCAGCAAGTTTCCTCTGCTCTCCCACTCTTGGAGACTGCTCAATTATACCTACAGCACCAGGGTCAGCTCTACTATATTGCCCAGGCAAAAATGCAGGGGCCACTCGCTTTAGTGCTAGAGCTGGTGAGAAGCAAGGCCAGGGTCTCTTGCTCTGTGACCCCATGGTCAGCTCTCCTACCTGCCACACTACCACTGACAACAAGGCAGGGAAAAGGTACAGGTTTGTGGGGGGTGCTTTTTGCTTCTCTTTCTCAGCCATTCCACATGGTATGGCAGAAAAGAGGGCTGGGAGCAGAACTCCCAATCTCATGCCTTCAGGGCTGGCTCACCCATGTCACAACAACAGAGTCAGCTCTACTGTGCTGCCTAGTGGGAGGGCAGTGCCTCCTCTGAGGTTGAGCTCTCTTAATGGCCATAGGTGGCAAGGGGTGAAGGGGGAGGATATCTTTTCGTCACCACATTGGTCGTCAAGGGGTGTGGACCAGCTCTCCTGCTCTCACAACCTCAGAGCAGGCTCAGCTGAAAGAGACACTTTTTTTTAAAACAGCTTATGGAATGTCAGTGCTTTCCACGCAGAGAGTTTAAGTGTCATTTAATTTAATTTAGTTTAATTAAGTTCTTTTACTTTGATACCTGGCTACTGAACTTAACCTGGAAGAAACACTGCAAACAGAAATATTTTAGGCCATGGCAAAAATAAAATTTAAGGATTATCTTAATTCTTAAATATAATTCCCTGTATGTTCTCATGTAGTACACCTCAGAAGAATACATTAGTATATTGCTAAGTTGTACATTGAAATACTTGGATTTTTTTTTCTTATCAGTATGTAGTTCCAAGAGTTATTATGCCTAAAACTTAAAGTGTGTCTTGTTTGACTAGAATATGTATGTATGTATGCATGCATGTACATATGCATGTATGTATGTATGTATGTATTTTTCTGAAGCTAAATTCAACTATTGATTTACATAGCCTTAAGCTACTAAAGTTGCTTTATAAGTTTTTAAACATTGTCTAAAATTTTAGGAACAACTATTATATTGATGCCTTATGACTTTTACTTTAATTGAATATCTAAAATAGTTAGCAGGTACTCACAGCTTTTGAAAACATTCTGGAAAAACGATGGTGTTAAAGTAATACTTTTATATTTTATTTTTGCTTAAAGAATTCTGTAGTATTGGGACTTCAAGAGAGAGAAAGAGTTCTGTTGAGTCTTGTTTCTCTGCCACAAGCCAAGGGAAAATTATTTCTCTGGACTTTAACTTATTTATTTTTCTACATGCATGTTTTATATCCTCAATTCTGTTCTAGAAAAACAATTACTGTGAAAAATCAGAAGTGAGAGGCCTTTAACTATTTTCATCATTTTCTTATGCAGGCAGAAATCTCCATCTTAAATGAATAAAATTAGATGGCAGTTGCTAGACTCCATCTCTATTTTGCAAAAGCCAAACAAAATGTGATTTTTTTTTACTTTACCATAAATAAAATTATGCTGTCCTCAGTAACATGCTAAATGTCTAACATTTTACTATAATTTATGGTTATTAAGATTAAAAACAAAGTGAAGACTTGAAGTCCCTTAGTGATATGAGCTTTGATATTAAGCTTCTGGCAACTTCCTTTGGTCCATTTGTGATTAGGATGGTAAGATACAATCACCCTGTTAGCCTTACATTTTAAAATGTATTTTTATTATTTTTTCAACTTTTTGTTTTGTTTTTCAAGTCTGGGTTTCTCTGTGTAACAGCTCTGGCTATCCTGTAACTTGCTTTGTATACCGAGCTGGCTTCACACTCATAGAGATCTTCCTGCCTCTAAGCACTGCCTTCTAAGTGCTAGGATTAAAGGTATAC
Source organism: Sigmodon hispidus (assembly GCA_004025045.1). NCBI lineage: Eukaryota > Metazoa > Chordata > Mammalia > Rodentia > Cricetidae > Sigmodon > Sigmodon hispidus. Next base: position 125,057 of record PVIH01000027.1, on the reverse strand, counting down.
ACCACCATGCCCAGCTATTTCTATTATTTTAATTGTGAGTATGTGTGTATATGTGGGTAGATATGTACACAGGAATGCAAGGCCCCCAGGGAATCCAGGAGAAGGCATCTGATCCCCTGAAGCTGGAGTTACCATTGGCTATAAGCCCTTTTACATGGATGCTAGAAACAAAATTCAAGTTCCTTGGTAAAAGTAGTAATAGCCACTGAGCTCTCTCTCCAGCTTCTTTCAGATTATTTCTAATAACCTTTAAGACCCAGGTAAGTCACTACTCTCTTACCCCCATCTCCCATGCTAGTTTGGTCTAGGTTGCCAAAAAGCTGAGAAGCAGGTTTTGTGCTTATTTGAGAAAACCATACGTGTATAAGCCCAACATCGAAAAGGATTTGAAAGCAGTTTCTGTAACTATGAAAATATGACCAAAAGCCTTAGACCTTCAGCCTGTTTGTAAAATGAGCATGAAATTACTTCCCAAGGCTATTATGAAAATTGTAGAACTGTTGCTTATGAATGTGCCCTACACTGACCACATCCTTTGTAAATGTTAATGGCACTGCATCTGATTTAGAGAACTTTTCAAGCTCTGATTTGCTTATCAAAGATTTAGGATGCTCTCATATTAAAAATTTTGGGAAAGAGATGACTGCCTTCCACCAGTGTGTGACATGGCAGAAGTTGCCTGGCTTACTGAAACCCTGGATTTTTATCTCAAAAATGAAGAAAACCATTGGACCCCACTCCACAGGACTCCTGAGGAAAGGACTGAAGGAAGCAATATGCATACATCTCTTCACAAATCAAGTAATTGGCAACTGTTATCTTGTTTTGTTATGTGTTTTTTAGAACACCAACTCTAATAACTTTATGAAGTTCACACCCACAGACACCAAGACAGAGACGGGTGAAATAAACTGCCCAAGTGATTACAGCTGTTACACAGCTTAGCAACAGCAAAAGTTCTGAGAGAGGCAATGTAGACGTCCCGTCTAGTTTATAGCAGGTGGTATTGCTGTTTTCATCTGATCACTGGGTGAATTATGGACATGAATGTCTTAGCAATATAGTATGCTTTAGAAAGTTGATCCTGAACTTCAGGAAGTGTGTGTATTGTATGAGGCATTCAGTTCCAATCTAATGTCTGTAGCCAGCAAGTCAAGGGCTTTCGGGCATTACAAAGAAGTCACCTTTTGACTGAGTGAAGAGAATGTTAACATATAAAATCTGAATTCTTACAATTCCACAAATGATCATTATGGAAAGATTTAAATGTTTTAAAAGCACTACTTCAATTGTCTTTCTGTTCTTGTACATTTTACTTTAAAAATTAAATATAACAAACTAGGGATTCAGAATCATGCATTTAAAAAGAAATTTATTTCCACATGTTTTAATTGCTTTTGAAAGTGTACAAAGGAAGAATACATACCCAAAATTTGGAGGCTATCTGCAGTAATTAAATATAATTAGCTTATTAAATATTGTGTAGGGGTAGTAAATACAATTTCAAGCTTTTACACATTCACAAAAGAAAAACAGGTAAATGTGTATTTAAACCAAAGTACAATGTTCACTTAGTTCTTCTACCTGATCTGCCCTATGCCATTCTCAAGCTCTTGATAGATGTGTGCATAACAGGAGTATAAAGATCCTTTAACCACCTACAGATTATTATGCTTTAAGAACCCCCCATGTGTGACAAAATAAAGGTTTGAGCCACCAGATGTTCTTGGTGGAAGGCAGAAAATATAAATATACCCAAATATAAACAACTGGTCAACCTGACAAACATCCCTTCTTTTATTTTCTCTACATATTGGATATTCCCCCTATACTATTTTCTTTCTCTTTCTTCTTCCCTCTTATTCTTAATACTAATATTTTTCTATGTTCCTCCTCCTTGTTCTCATTATTCTTAATTATTTTATTTGCTTTGAGTTGGAGTCTTGCACTGTATCCCAGGCTGGAGTGAAACTTAACATACAGCTTGATCTAGCATCAAATTTATAACAATTCTCCTGTATCAGCCTCCCAGTTGCTGGCCTTGGCTTATCAACATGGTTCATATGTTCATATAAACTGAACATTTTGGGAAAAAACAGCAGATGTTTTTGTTTGCTTTAATTTTTTTGATGTCTTAAAAGCAATTAAAGCATTACTACAGTTAGGACATCAACATGACTTGGTATCACTGCAGGAAATTCTCTACATAGTGTTCATCAGGTGACAGTTGATGTATACAAATTCCAGGTAGATTTCTTCCCAAAGGCATATGTTAGTATTTGGATGCTCACGGACCAATCATCTGTCTTACCCCAGTAATATCTTGAATTTATTTTTTTATACAGAGGTTGGTATGACTGCAGAATAATGGTCTAAGGAAATTTGCACCATAAAGATTTGCCTTTTAGTTTAAATTGACATTTTTACTTGAAATTTTGCAAAGTATCTGATACCACCATCAGAGATCTTTATATTTCCACTTCCCAGGCACTTATTTATAGGAGAAGCAGACTCTTTTTCTCAGATTTACTTTTTTGATTGTTTTGAGTATAGCTATCTAATAATTAATGATAAGGCTAGTTTATGTTTACCACTAGACTCAGGATTGGCTACTAAAAATATTCTCACATGCATTCGCATTAAGAATACAAATACATCTACCTTGAGAATAATTTGTTTCATGTAAATATAAAATTTAGCATGTTTTACACAATTTTCAGATAAGTACAAAACAAAAACCTATGTAGACATTTATCTCTAGGAAACTAAAGTAAAATTCCAAATTTAAACTATGATGCTGAGGTGACGTTACAGTTCAAATAGAGCATCCTTTAAGAGATAGTCATAATAAATATAGTTTCTTTTGTGCCTGCTAAGACATGTCAAAATAAACTTGCAAAGTTTTAATTCTTTACTTGATATTAGGCATTTATTTTGCTAGTGATTCATGTGTTAAACAGTTCAATAGCTAGGGCAAGGCAGTAATGACATGCTTTCATCACCAAAACAGGACCTATTTTGGAATTAGTCAAACAATAGTTAGCTCAGAGTTTTAAACAGAATTTTAAACATTGATCAAAATTAATTTGGCTTTTCTAATAGTTATCTATAAAGTACTGTCCTCCCGATTTTATTGACATTTGAACTTATGTTTTCCTTTTCATGTGATTCAAACTTATTTTTGACTAAAGATATATCTCAGTGCTAGATATTGCATTCTATCCCTGTAATTTAAAAAAACAATTAATTCACTTTTCTTACCTCCTTGGGCTCAAAATATATTGCCCCATGTATATATAAAAAGCCAAATACTTATATTTGACCAATGATTTTTGGGAAAATCTGTATTTCTACAGTGTATTGATATTTTTGTACCCCAAAATGAATAATAAAATTATATCAGCAATGGTTGAGAATGGAAAATTTTCATGAGCCATAAGTAAACCTGTATTTAACAGTCATAACAGGTGTGTCATAATTTAAGTCAAGCCAGTAACTCAAATAGCTTTCACACCAGGTTCTTCTAACCTTTGTGGCAGGAAGCTCCCTTGAGCAGATTTAATATTGACCTTGTTTGAGGCAGACTTTGATGTATTTGCTGAGGCATTTGTTGACTTTCAAAAGGCAACTTCAATCCAAGGCATTTTGTACACATATGACATGCTGTTAGCACCAACTTGAGAAGGGTTTCAAATGAATCCTGCTAAAAATCTGCTCCCTTTTGAGTTATATAACGATGAACCATAGAAAAGAAGAATAAAAACACATTTGACCCAATATGAACTGAAAGGAGAGAGGATTGACAGAGTATAAAAATAGACACATGCAGGAAATCCTTCTGAATGTGCTGTGTTCTTCGGGGTCGCACTGAAATGAGCTACATTAGTTGGTTCTCCTACATTTCTGGAGCAGCATCCAGAAGTCCTTTCTCAGGTCTCAGCAGCCCATCCAGACTGCAGCTTTCAGTTAGTGACTGATGAGCTTTCTTTGTAGCCGTCATCACATGGAACAGTGTCAGGTTCTGCAGCATGGACAAATGATAGCTGTCAGGCTACCTTGCCTTGCCCATGACTTTCATTTTCAGAATTGTGGCCACAGTGAAGTGAAGACTATGGGGACTTTGTGCAGGCAAAGGATCTCTGAAGATAGAGGAAAACAATGAGGGACTGTGGAGACAGCCAGCTCAATCAAAACTGTTCACCATAAACTTATAAGAATCTGATTATGGACTTCTAGTACCAGTATGTTAGGTGCCTGGGGAGACAAGATACGGGAGAGTCTCTGGAGCTCACCAGATACTCAATAATAGATGACTTCCAGGTTCCATGAGAGAACTTTGTCTCACAAAAGAAAATAGAGAATGGAGTGATCAAGTAAGATACATGACATCAATCTCTGGCTTCAATATGAACATGCCTCAAGTGCATGTGTGTGTGTCTGTGTGTGTGTGTGTGTGTGTGTGTAGAGAGAGACAGAGAGAGAGAGAGAGCGAGAGGGAGGAGAGAGAGAGAAAAGAGAAAAGGAGGAGAAGAAAATATAAGACAATCGGTTTCTTCATCTTCCAAGGATTCAGCTTTTTTCAGTAATTATTCACTGAAAATTTTCTGCACCAGAAAATGTTCTGTAACCCTCATGTGTTAGCATGATAATAATAGTTTCCCATAAATAGAGAGAGTATAAATGTACATCTTTGTTATTCACTAAGTGTTTGAAGTTATTTCTGATGCTGAAATACTATACCATATGAATTCCAGTAAGTTGTCAAAGGATTTCTTCGATGTATATGTTTTGTAGAAGTTATAAAATTTCACTGCACTGTTGAGCAAGGAAGTACCTATGAGAAAGATGGATGCTGCTATCTTAGTCATAGTTCTTTTGTGTGTGTGTGAGTGTTTGTGTATGTGTGTGTATGTGTGTGTGTGTGTACACATAAGTACAGAGATGGGATGAATAAATATGTGTACATATCTGTATAGAGGACAAAGGTTGATATTGAGTATCTTACTCCCCTTGCTTCTCCCCCACCCCCACTTTGGTTTTTGAAAACAGGGTTTTTCTGCTTATCATTGACTGAAACTTGTTCTGTAGACCAGACTGGCCTTAAACTCAGAGATCTGCTTGCCTCTGCCTCCAGAGTACTGAAATAAAAGGTATGTATCACCACTTTACAGCACTCTACACTTTTTTATTGAAGCAAGATATCTCATTTGAACCCAAAGCTTGCCAATTTAGTTAATATAACTTAGCCAGCTAACTCAAGGATCCCTTGTCTTCACTAAGTGATATTCTAAACAGACCACCATATTCACCCAGTATTTAGATGGGCATTGATAATCCAAATGCCAGTCTTTATGATTTTGCAGAAAGAATGTTATCTCTGAACTTCTCCCCATGCCACTGTAGTTCTCTTCTCGAAGAGAGACACAGAAACACTTCTATGAACTGAATAGACCAATGTTTCGATCCCTTTAACATGAGCACATTATCTTAATTATCTGGCAGTGCATGACTTCTAAGGATGTCCCAAAAGGCTTTGCAGCATTTATCTTCCTTTCTTGGAATTCTAGGCATTAAGGGAAACAGGTGTTTCGTAACAAGACACTTGAAACTTGAAGACACTCCACTGAAAGACAAAGCTATGTGGGAAAAGATGAAGCTTTTAGCTACCACCTGACACTCTCTTGCCAGCCTTACAATTATCCTGTAAGCAGCTGGTGGACAGCCCCACCGAGGCCTTGGTAAACCAGCCACATCTAGACAACATATGTCTGCATTTGCTCTTTATATTCTGCAAGATTTGCTATGAATGTTTCTTTTGTCCTCAGTGTTCTTCTTCATTTCTTCAAGTACATACTTGCTCATTGGGTTACCTGTCTGAAAGACCCTTGATTAGCCACACCCAGCCTTCTCAAATTTCAATCCAAATAAAGCCCTTGAGCGGATAACAAATGACCACTTAGTTTTCATGTTCAGGGCTGACTGTTTTATGCAGCAGCAAACAACAGACACAGATGTAAGGAAATGGGCATTCTGGAATGCTGAAAGCCAAGGTTTAGAGAGCACATATCAGAATACAGAGTCATGTAGCAAAACTGCAGGTCTTACAGATGTGACTTTCTTGAGCATATTGTTAATACTCATGTCTGTGTCCTTTATGCACCCCAAGGCCCAGAGAGGCTGAGCTGAGAAGACTATTGCTCTCACTCTGTCCAAAAGCATCAAACATTTTTAGGACATAGGACAGATAATTAATCCAGTCTAGGGGATGATATTGTGTAGAGTTTTTCCAGCCATGTAAATCACCTGAAATACAACAGGGAGAAAATTAGATAACAACATGAATCAAGTTGATTGCTTGTCTAGATAATATAGATTGTATGAACAATGTAGGACATGCATATGTATTACATGAACTTGTTTAAGATTGTGTATTTGACTACTTATAAAATACAATGCAGAATTATTTCTAAATGTGTCTCAGCATAGATTACCATGCTGCCTCATGAAATCATCACAAAAATCTTAAGAACTAGAATGTGAGATTCCTATACATTGAGAAACAGAAGCTGAAGGACGTACTAGGCTCAGGCATGCCACAGCTAATAGCATCAAAGTGCAGGCTGGAAACAAACATGCCTTTATATTCTTCCAATGGTGGTGAAGAGAAATGAATTATGCACCATGCAGTGACAATAATGTGCATTAATTTATTTCATGGCTCTGTAGTGTAATTGTGTCCAAATCTAAAGAATACTAAGGCATCTAAAGGATACTTACTAAGAGACTGGCTATTTCAAAATTCTTGTCTCATAAGTGTGAGAAATTCAGTTTAGATTCCTAGCATCCCTGTTAAAAGCCAGGTATGTTGGTGCATGATTTCAGTCCCACTGCTGGGAAGGTGGAGACAGGTGAATCCCTGGTCTCAGTGGGCAGCTAGCCAAGCCTAATGAATGTGTCCAAGTCCTAGTGAAGAATTCTGACTCAAAATGTTAGGCAGCCTTCTCATGAATATTTAAGGTTGATCCCTGGCCTCTACATGCACATAAACTTACAAATACATGTATACATATGAACACACACTTATGTACGTATACCTTCATACACACATTATATCTATACATTGCTATTCAAATACAGTCTGTTGGCTCGCCAAAGCCATCTTCCATGCATTCTGTGATGGAAGAAGTGATGTGCTGTCAAAGGAAAATGTCATGCTGGTTTCATTCTCACGCCACCCTTGCTGGATGCTGTCAGAACTGCCTTGGGTGCTTTCAGAGCCTGCCTTCCACAGATGTGTTAGAAGTATCTTTTAGAAAAGTCAAGAGCTGCAAATGACACTTCCATTTGGCACATCTAGTTGTCTCTATAAATTCAGGATCTCAGAGTGAGACTAGCCAATTTTGCTAAAACCAAATACAGTTGTCTTTCTTTATTGCTCCATGTCTGAACTTTTCAGTCAGGAATTTTTTTGAGAGCTGACAGTTGGGTGGTGGAGGAAACATAAGGTCTTGGAGACAAAGCCACAGGTATGTGCACCTGTTCATATTCTGAATTTTTGGATACTTTGCCTTCACCTCTTCACATTTCAGCTGTCACCCATGTACAAAAGCCTTTTCCAGCTATCTGTCCATGACCATTCTATACACCAATTTTTATCAGACTTCTCTGGGTTTTTCTTCCCAGCAGCTGTTACACTGTGATTACCTGTTCCTGCACTTGTTTGCTGGGTAGTGTCTGTCTTTCCCACCATCTTGTCAGCTCTACAGCCTTGGGGACACATGCCTTATCCTGCCCATGGAGATCTGGCCCTACCATAGTACCCAACACCCAATAAGTATTTGATGGATCAAGAAGTATTTGATTTAATTTGAGTCTCTTGCTTTCTTGACTAATTGTCTTACAAAATTCTATAGTAAACCAAGCTTGTGTTGCTCTATATTGGCCCATTCTCTCTCGTTAAAGAAGAAGTGGCAAATAAGAATCTAGGAACTATATGTAGTGTCCTGACCATGGAAGGAGCGCTCTGACTACTTCAATCCTGATTTAATGTTTAAAAATGGGGGCCATTGAAGTCTAAAGGTGAAAGAACTGCTCATATTAAAATAGAAATAGTAAGTAAGGTGATCAGTTTATAGTCTACATTATACATTATCAGTGTAGGAGGAAACAACAGTGGTGTTTTACAAGTAAAAAGACAATTTAAAAATTACAGATAAGTTAATGAATACAAATATTTAAAGACACTTGTGATTTAAGATAAAAATAAGGTCTGAACCCACTGCTTTGGAGTTTTAAAATGTAGTGTATATAATATATTATATAATATTATACATTTATCATGCACATACAAATATTCTTAATTTATATCTCTTATCCTTTTTTAACACACAAAGTTTTTCAGTCCATTTACATGTTGGGACCAGGATCAGAAACAAATAATACTGTATCTATGAAGCAACTAGGAGCAGCTGAAGAGCAGACACGTGTTTGGTGGAACTTAGGTTTCAAACAGGATGGAAGAGCAGTAGACAGACAGACACAAGCCTCAATAGTTCGAAGATGTACTACAAAACCCTTTCCAAGGCTGACAAGTCATTCCAGATGTTTAAACTGAAAAATGAGTGATCCAGAAGAGAAAATTAAACTGTTAGAAGCAATTTAGTAAATGAAAAACATAATGCTGCATGGAATGTATCCAGATTATGAAGGTTTGTGGAAAGGAGTTTCTTTGGGTGGGGCTAGTAGACAAGATACTCAGGCCCCCAGGTTTCCTTGCGAACTTATGCCAGATTTTAAGTGTTTTTGTTGGTTTGTTAACATTTTAGTGTGTGTGTGTGTGTGTGTGTGTGTGTGTGTGTGTGTGTGTGTGTCTTCCATCATGTTGGTCCTGGGGATAGAATTCTTACCACCAGGCTTATCAAGTCCCTTTACCCACTGAGCCTTCTTGCCTATACAGATAAATGTGATGGGCTATATCCACTCCCATTTCTCTCCCTTCTTGTTTGCTCCTTCCTCACTCTCATTAGTCACATTGTTCCACTGGATAGCATCCCTTCTACTGTCATATCATGTCAATCTGTTCTTATGTATCTGTAAGATCCAAGGACCACAAATCCAAGAAAATATTTGACCATTCTGAGATGGCTTAATTTGCGTATTGGTTATATTTACTTGCATCCGTTTCCTATAAATGCTGCAAATATGTTTCTATTTATGGATGAAAAACATCCATTTTTGATCGATAGTGCATTTTATCATCTATATTCTGTTGTTGAACACCTATGTTGGTGTTTTGAATGCTAGCTGTTTTGAATAGTAATATGATCAACATTGTCTTAAAATTCATCCGAACTACTGAACCTGCACCTCACCTGCTGTCCCTTTGAGAACCCAGCAAGCCCCTCTTGGTGTTAACTCTAGATTCCTAGAAATTTAAAAACTATATTTTATGTATTACATATGCATACTGTTCTCATATTATTCTCTCTCTCTCTCTCTCTCTCTCTCTCTCTCTCTCTCTCGCTCGCTCTCTCTCTCTCTCTCTCTCTTGCTCTCTCTCTCTTTTTAGAAATGAGCCTTCTGTGGTTTTCAAAATAAATACCAATTCTACTAACAGCTTCTATATCTATCTCCTTCAGAAGACAGATCTCTACCATTGTGAATTCTTACAATCTGGCATTTGATATAAGGAGGGCACACTGCCTTTTACAGAACTTGAACCCCCACACAGAAAAAAATCTTCTGCCTTTCCTAAGACTGGGGTATTTTGAACATATAGAGTATTCAGTGAGTTGTGGCTAAATCCTTTCCCAAGTTTTATGAAGTACACATTGAAACCAGACAAATGTGTGTAAGGAACTGTTGTTATAAAACTTCTTACCCTGAGGCCTGTAAGTCAGAGACACAAACATATGCCCACAACATTGTGCCCATCCCAGTGTTGGAACACTGATATATGTTGGCTGCTTAAAGTCATCATACCAAGGACTTTTTTCCTAATTTTTTATTATTTGATAATTTCATTCATGTAAACAATATATTTTCATCATCCTATCTCCCAGAGTTCTCCCTACAGTGATACTGCAGCAGCTCTTGGGGTTCAAGACAGGCCAGTTTCAGCTGTGAGTACCTATTACTCAGACTGAGTACCTCTCAGGGGGCTCCATCAGCAGTCAAGTAACCCTGGGCTGAACTTACTAGGAGTCTTTGATGGATTTGAAGTAGATTGAAAAAAAAAATCATGGTCTTTCTTCCAACATAGGAAGAGGTTGAAATGGAGTTAAGTTGTAACCTTCCTCACAACTGGTATATTACAACAAGCCCTGCCCCAACCAAGAATCTTCCTTCATCCCAGCCTATCTCATCTACTTCGCTAAGGAAGAGCTGCTGATCTAAGTTACCCTGTAATTACCCTGATTCACATCTCCTCTTAATAGGATGCTTTTGTCCAGTCCTGTACAGCTGGATCTTGCTTCTAAACCTACAATATCTGGTTACGGAACCACACACAAATCACTGTGTTTTAATATTAGTATAAGTGATAACTCTATTTTATCCAAGTGCTTTAACCAGGTGTAACAGTGCACTTGCCCACTGGTTGTGACCCCTGTGAATATAAGTACTTTCTAGATGCCCCTAGCTAATGTGATGTTCCCTCTTCCTTTAGTCAACGAAAACATTTCAATATCATACTTGTGCCTTTGATGCTGTTAAATGCAAGCGTGTGCTCCTCATGTCATGTGTGTGTTGGATGAGACAAATTCCTGAACCCAGGATGGAACATTATCATTTATTAGACTTTATTTTATTTGTTACATTTTCTTTGCCACTAGCTGTAAACCAAGTCTGTCTCATCCATTGTGAAGACCACAGGGGTGAAAATAGTTTTCACAAGCTTTCTTTAACATCTATAAATCATACGCTTTAATGAATGAATGCAATTTTATTTCATGCTAGCAACCTACACAAAGTTGGTGTATTTGTCCTGGTTCTCAGATGAAAAGAAAAAACAGTCAGGTGAATAAAGATTGCTCACCAAGGTAACGTAGTTAATAAATAACAGGAGAGGATACAAACCTAACATGTTGAAATTTCAAAACCTAAGCTGTTGAACAAGAGTTGTGGAGACAAGATTTCTTATTTTTCAAGTTCTACTTTAAAAATAAATCGAGGACCAACATTCATTTGTGTAGTCCCATGCTTCCACTCACTGCATCTTCACCACCCTTTTTCTGAAACCACCACTGGCACATAGAAGGCTGACAGTCTAAGATAGTTGGGTGTCTTGCCAAGTGCAACTTTCGAAGTCTAGGGTGTTTGCTCTCTAATTTAAGAATAACTGTCACCCTCAATTTTTAGACTGTGCTCAAATGTCAAAGAATACTATGGGATGCTTGGAGTGAGCTCCTGTGTCTGTTAGGTGGTCTGTCCTCTATTTTTTTCAAGCTCTTGGTCAATATTCTATTACAGATCCACCACTTACTAGTTAAGGACTGCTAGTGTTCTAAGTAATCTTTGTTGGCCTCAGTTTTCCTATCTAACACAAAGGCTATCCAAGAACACATCTTGGAAATCTATGAATAAGAAAGTATATAATTCATCTGTGGTGATTTGAATGACAAAAATTTCATGGGCTCATATTTGTGAATACTTGATGCCCAGTTTGTGGAACTGTTTGAGAAAGATTTGGAGGTATTGGAAGAGGTGTCTTACTGAGGATGGGCTTTGAAATTTCAAACACCTATGCCATTCCCAGTTAGCTCTCTTTTTCCTCCTGATACTGTTTTAAGATATAAGCTCTCTTTTTATGAGGCCACAATCACCCTAATACCCAAGCCACTCAAAGATGCAACTAAGAAAGAGAACTACAGACCAATCTCCCTCATGAACATTGATGAAAAGTACTGAATAAAATTTCTGGCAAACTGATTACAACAATATATATAAAAAAGTCATCCACCACGATCAAGTAGGTTTCATCCTAGAAATGCAGGGATGGTTCAACATACAAAAAACTATAAATGTCATCCATCATATAAACAAATTGAAGGAAGGAAACCACATGATCATCTCCTTAGATGCTGAAAAAGGCTTTGACAAAATCCAACACTCCTTTATGATAAAAGTCTTGGAGAGATCAGGAATACAGAGAAAATTCCTAAGTATAATAAAGGCGATTTACAAGAAGCCAATAGCCAACATCAAACTAAATGGAGAGAAACTCAAAGCAATTCCACTAATCTCAGGAACTAGACAAGGCTGTCCCCTGTCCCCTTATGTATTCAATATATTCTTCAGAGTTTTAGCCAAAGCAATAAGAGAATGAAAGGAGATTAAGGGGAGACAAATTGGAAAAGTATTGAAACTATCTCTATATGCAGATGATATGATTGTATACATAAGTGACCCACAAAATTCTACCAGGGAACTTCTATAGCTGATAAACACCTTCAGCAATGTAGGAGAATACAAGATTAATTGAAAAGAATCAGGAGCCCTCCTACACACTAGATACAAATAGGCTGAAAAAAAAAATAAGGGAAACATGACCCTTTATAATAGCTGCAAATAGCATTAAATACCTCGATGTAACCAAAACCAAAGAAGTAACAGATTTGTTTGACAAAAACTTTAAATCACTGAAGAAAGAAATTGAAGAGGATATCAGAAAATTGAAAGCTCTCCCTTGTTCCTGGATAGGTAGGATCAACATAGTAAAAATGGCAATCTTACTAAAAGCAATGTAAAGATTCAATGTTCTTTCAAAATTCAAAGATTCTCATGAAAATCCTAACACAATTATTTACAGACCTTGAAAGAACAATACTAAATTTCATTTGGAGTAACAGGAAAGCCAGAATTGCCAAAAAATTTTGCTCAACAAAAGAACTTCAGGAGGTATCACCATCCCCAACTACAAGTTATACTATAGAGCTAGAGTAATAAATACAGCCTGGTACTGGCATAAAAACAGACTTGCGTATCAATGGAATGTAATTGAAGACCCAGACATTAACCCACACACCTATGAACAACTGATTTCTGACAAAGAGGTCAAAAATATTCAATGGAAAAAAGACAGTATCTTCAACAAATTGTATTGGCATAACTGGGTGGCAGTATGTAAAAAAATGCAAATAGATACAAGCCTATCACCCTGCACAAAACTCAAAGGGGATGAAAGACCTCAACATAAAACCATCTACACTGATCTTGATAGAAAAGTAAGTGGGAAATACCCTCCAATGCATGGACACATGTGATCAGTTCCTAAATATAACACCAGTAGCACACTAAGAACAACAATCAAAGTGGGACCTCCTGAAACTGAGAAGCTTCTGTAAGGCCATGGACACAGTCAATAAAACAAAACAACAGCCTACAGAATGAGAAAAGATTTTCACCAACCCTACAAGTGACAGAGGACTGATCTCTAAAATATATAAAGAACTCAAGAAACTAGAGTCCAAAACCCTGAGTAACCCAATTAAAAAATGGGGTTCAAAACTAAAAATAGAATTCTCAGCAGAAAAATTATGAATGGCTGAAAGGCATTTGAAAAAAATGCTCAACATCCTTAGCCATCAGAGAAAACAAATAAAAACAACTTTAAGATACCACCTTACACCTGTCAGATTGGCTAAGATAAAAGACACAGATTGCAGTCTATGCTGAAGATGATGCAGAGCAAGGGGATCACTCCTCCATTGATGGTGGGAGTGTAAACTTGTTCAGTCACTCTAGAATACAGTATGGACATTTCTCAGAAAACCGGGAATCCCTTTCCCCAAGGATCCAGCAATACCACTATTGGCCATACACCCTAAAGACACACATTCACACCCTAAAAGCATTAACTATGTTCATAGAATTATTCATAATAGCGAGAACCTGGAAACAACCTAGATGCCCCACAACTGAGGAATGGATGAACAAACTGTGGTACATCTTCACAATGGAGTACTACTCAGCAGTAAGAAAAAAATGATATACTAAAATTATCAGACAAGTGGATTGATTTGGAGAATATTCTCCTGAGCAAGGTCTCAAAAACCCAGAAGGATAAGCAGGGGACATACTCACTCATTAGTGGAGTTTAAGCAAAAACATTCTTACTTCATTGAAAGATGATGGGTGAATATAAAATGATTTAAAACACACACACACCAAAAACAAAAAACAAACAAACAAACAAACAAACAAAAAACCTCTTTGGGTTGCTTAGCAGAAATTTGTGGTGGCCATAGTGCATCCATGGGCATTAGCTGTGACCTACTGTGCTTTCTTTATCTGTAGCTGAGCCTAACCTGGCTTTGGGAGCTTTAGATTTTATTTTTTATTTTTCATGTATTTTATAGAAAAGAGAAGTTTTATTACTATATGGGTTTTTTAAGCTGTCCTGGATGTATTGCTTTATTATATAAAGTTTGATATTGATTTTCAAAAAACTATAAAGAAAAAATACTTTTTTAAAAAAGACATAAGCTCTCAGTTGCTGCTCCAGAACTATGCTTGCCTGTCTGCAGCAGTACTCCCCGCCTTGATGATCATGGATGCTAATCCTCTAGAATTACTAGCCCCAAAGTAAGCACCTACTTTTATAAGATGCATTGGCCATAATGTTTTATCACAGCAATTTAAAAGTAACTAAGACAGAATACAAGGTACTTAACTAACAACTGGTAAAAATGTTAGCTGTGTCATTCTATCTTATCTTACTATACTAAAGCTTGTGTTGTTATAGGCTCATTTCTGATGCCTGTGAACTTCCCAGCTATGGGTTCTTGGCCAGATTTACAATACCAGACATGTGTTTTTCCTCCTATGGAGCAGACCAGAAATTTAAGCAGAATATGGCTCATTATTCTCCAAACATTTGTGCCATTATTGCATCCACAGCATATCTTGCCATCCATGTTATTATTGTAGCTTTCAGGGTTGATGACTTTTCTCCCCTGAGCAGCGTACATAGCACCTTCTGGGATCTTGAAAGCTAGCCAGCAGAGAAGAAGCTTTCGAAGCATGTTCTCAAACTTTTAAAAATATTTTCTCCTGCTATAGGATTGCTTTGTAGGAGGGGTGGGCATGATGATCTGAAATTTATAATTCTAGATTTTTGCCAAGAGCTTAGCCTGGAATGGAAGCCTGAGCTCATGCATGTCGCCCAACTCCTCAATTCTAAAGGGAGGCTCCACTTAAGCCTGAGATGGGCCTTAAGAGAAAAGTGTAAAAGTGACTGATATAGAGAATCTTTAATAAATGTTGTTATTTGCTTTTAGAAATGTAATCAGTCCACTTAGGGCACAGTCAGATATTTTATGTCACTGGTTTCTTTCCCGTACACCGAGACTATGGCAACTCACTCCTGCCCATGCTGCTGGCTCATTGACGGTAGGTAGCCCTCTGGCAACAGGTCCTGATTCTTGCAGCTCTGTAAAAGCTAGGCTCTCAGAGAGACCTGGTAAGTCCCCTTCCAGGTTTCTTCAACAAAGGATGAACACTTCCTGAGTTGATTCTGTTTACGTTGGGCTTTTGGCTGACCATCTGTTTGAAGGCTCAGGCCATGGCAATTGCAGTGTAAATGATATTGATATCAGCGATCTAATGACAGCAAATGCCAAAGCATGGCTGGCAATGTGCCTAGTAACCTTCATTGCAAATAGAACCCACAGATCCTAGTGCAGCAGAGGGGGAAGAAAGAAATAAGAACATTAGTTTGATTTGGGATAGAAGTAAAGTCAAAATACTTTTTTCTGGAAGAATCTAAAAACTCAACTTGGCTATTTCTCTACTGATTCAGACTTAACGGGAAAAAAAATCTGTCCTTGTTCCTCCCCCCCGACCACCTCCCATTCACTTCTGAACTCACCGATGTCTTTTTCTAGCATCTGATGGAGTGGTTTGGCAAAAGCTGCCTTTCAAGAAAAAGTAAAATGAGAAAGAAGTCATTACTAGGAAATATATGTAAGTTTTGCTTTGCCTCAAAAGGCAATTCATGGGACTGCATCATGAATGGATACCAGTTTCCTACAAAGTCAGAAAAGGGGAAATATGAAGTTCTATGTCTTTTAAGTGACATAATTCATGTATTTTATAAGTTAACAGCTATCTGTGACTTTGCTTAGGTAATTATCTTTTCATATCTCTATCCATTAATCATTCAGCATTAGAATGCATGTGTATGCAGATGTCAACATATAAAGGGTCAAAACTGGCTTTAACACTTCATCTTTTTGTTTAACGGACTTTAACTTATTTAAAAAGTAATGTGTATTTATGGGGAAGGAGTAAGAAATTTTTTTGAAGATTTTTAGAAGAATATTTTATAAATTAGAAGGTAGGTACAAAAACATAAAGGAAATTTACAACATGCAGAAAAATGTTTCTTCTATACAACTAGTAGAATAGAAGAAAATAGGCCTTGTGTTTTCTGGTTTTAGAACCTAATGTAAAATGGACCAGTTAAAGTCATGTGGTATTGCATTATGGGGGATGTGTAAACCAAAGGATGGAGAGTTTGGAGATAAAGTTCTCTCAATAGCTTGTGTTAGTTTTATTTTTATATGTTGAGTAAGATAAACCTGTCACAAAATAATTCAATTTGTATGATGTCATTTTCATGGCATTTTGGATAAAAGTGCAAGTATAGAAATCATTTGTTGGGACTGTGGTAATGAGAGAGTGTTGTCACAAAAGAACATGTGTATCTTTCGAGGGTTGTGGGGTTGTTTTATATTTTGACTGCATTTTTATAGCTCTATTGATAAGGTCCCATCAAACCTCACACAAAAAAAGACTGTTTCCGTAAATTAATTATTCCTAAAGAGCATTCTGAGTTTAATTATTTGACCAATATTACCAGTATAGGGAAGAAGCACAGTTTACACACAAATAACTTGGCCTTTACCACTGACAGACTGAGAAACGTTTACCTGACAGGTAATTTTATTCTGGTGAATGGCTTAACAGCACTCTCAAGATCTGCCTCTCCCAGCCTTACACCTTTCATACTAAATGTGTTAGATTGACTTCTCCATTTACATGTAGTTCTCCTTGGGGTTGTTGTTTTATTCTAAAACAAATAGGTGTGTATATTACAGCCTTGATCTACTGACTATGTGACTATGATCCCCAGTTTCTATAAAATACAGATAATCCTAAGGATACTAGAATATTGTGAGAATAAGTGTCATGTACATATAAAGCATTCACCCACATTCTGAACATGGGCAGGCATGTGAGCAGGACTACCTGTGTCAATGTTCTTGTCTAGAAGAAAGAATAGGAACAGAGTGAAGAGGAGGAGGAGATGGGAAGAGGCAGAAGAAAGGGAAGGAAGGAAGGAAGGAAGGAAGGAAGGAGGAAGGAAGGGAGGGAGGAAAGAAAGAAGAAAGAAAGGAAGAAAGGAAGGAAGAGAAAAGCAGAATCATACAGTTAATGAGCTTGTAGTCAATACTCTCAGGGAGGTTTCTCAAGCATCCTTTCTTTAAAATTACATCATTGTTATCCTCAGTGCAATTAGTGAATATGATAAGTCTCAGTCTGAAAGTGACTTTTAATCCTTTCCTCCATCCCAAGAGCCACTTCCTCTGTTCTCTTTGATGGCCCTTTGCTCAAACTTTTGACCTCTTTTCTGCATTAGTAAACCTCTCTCCTCACCTCTTAACAAAAGGGCTTGGCTAACCCTGTACCACCTCAGCAGTTCTGATGCATGAGAGAGAGCCCTTTGTTCTTTGCCTGCCAAATGGATGTTTCAACCTAATTAGATAATGTTGGAGCTAGTTGTAAAAATCAAATTGCCTGCAAAGATGCTTTATTTTATAAGTTATATATGAAAAAGCCCAGTAAATTTTTCTCTAGTTAATTTAACTGTTCTTATTTCAACTTCTTAGGCTATAGCCCCTGGAACACCAGCCCAGAGAAAACAACATACATAGAAGTTAATTTTTAAGTATGACTGAACTTTTAATGTTTACTGGTTAATAAATACAAGCACAAAGTGGCAGCTGTGTCATCACAAATGTACATACATCCATAACCCTATCCAGAGACATTCTTAAACTGTCTTGGAAACACCTCCTACTTTCATTGGCCTTGATCATTCTCATGAAATTTATCTTTCACTTTCACTTATTATTTCCTATCTAGCCACCAGGGCTATTCGGCAAGGTGCTAAGACATATCAATAGCCAGCAGGATTGCTTTGGGTAAAGTTGTTTGCTGCCAGGACTGGTGCCTGGAGTTCAGTCTTCATAACTCACAAGGTGAGAGAAAAACTGCAATAATGATCTTTGATGAAGCATGCTTTGAAAATCTTAACAAACAGAGGGAAAATATAACTTTCAGTATGAGAAAATTAAACTCCAACTAGCATTTTATATGTCATGAACCACCATTTTTCCCTGGTCTCCCAAGCCCTAGATATGCTCATGGTGATCTATCAAATGTTAGATTCTGGGCACAGGTAATCCTGAGAGGAAGAGCCCACCCTTCCCAAATAAGGAGTACATTTTATTCCTCAATGATCTATCTCCCTAGTCACACAGTCAAGGTCACTTTTTGTGTTTTCTTTGCGACATGGTGCTTTTGATTACATACACTTCTGTCAGTTGGCTGTGCCTTTGTTCTGTGATGATGTGGTAAGAATAAGGGAATAGTCATTTGCTTCATGAGTTAGTGTCAGAAGGTGGCGTAGAACTTCCTTCAGATGGACATCTGAAGTTCCAGATGAGTGCTAAGTGGGATGCCCTCTAGAAGGTTGACCCCTGTGCCTCTCAGGTCACAGTGCTTCTCTTGCCCTCTTTTGTAGGAACTTCAATATTCTTTCAGTTTGTTGAAATTTTGTTAATGTGTTCATTTGTGTACATGCCTATTGAGGCCAGAGGTATATTTCAATGTCATCCCTGAGCCCCATGGATCTACCTCTCTCCACCTACAGAGCTCTGCGATTATGGGTACCCATATATAACCTGCCTGCCAGGCTTTTTTATGTGGGTAACTCGGGTCCACACATTTACAAGTGCTTTACTGGTTGGTTACAGAATTTCTCCCAGGCCATCATCACATTGACATTTTTTATCTTGATAAAAACACAGTGCAGTGTATTAGCTGCTGTCCTTGCCAGTATGACTAAATATCTGATGAAAGTGACTTCAGAGATGAAGAATTTCTTTTGGCTCATGGTTTAGAGGGTACAGTATGCACTGTCAGAGACATGAGGGGAGGATTCATTTAAAAAAAAAAAAAGAAACAACTCATACTCAAAACAGTGGCAAGTTGTAGCTGGCTTGCTGACATCTCAGCCAATCAGAGATCAAGGACAGCTCAGGACAGAAACAGCCAATGTATAACCTCAAGGGTCCATCCCAGAATCTTCCTCCTGCCAACTAGGCCCCAGTTTCTAAAATATTTCTCCTCTAATTATACCAGAGCTGAAGACCACATGTCATGGACACATGAGTCTGCAGAGGACTAACCATATTAGATCCATAGTGTGAAGTTTAGAGCATAAGTGTCCCTTACAAGCCCATGTGCTAAAGACTTAGTCTGAAGCTTCTCACTACTATGGGATGCTAGAGCCATTCAAAAGCAAGACCAAGTGGAAGTGGAGTCACTGAGGAAAATGCCCTTGAATAGGACAGCAAGGCCTCAGCCCCATTCTCTTTCTCTTTTTCACTTGAACACAAAAGCAGATTTTTCTCTGCCAGTATCCTCACACCGTGATCTATGCTCAAAAGCAACAAGAAAAACTGATTATTGGTTGACACCACAAAATTGTGAGCCAGGATAAACCCATTTTCTCCATAACTTCTTTATATTTGTCACAGTAGAAGGACTCTGAGAGGCACAGATAATGTTGGCATAATTCAACCTTTGCTTGCAGGAAGTTAACATCATCATGTGTGAATTGCTTATGATGAGTGGGAAGATGTAAGGTGAACGGTATCTATTTTAAGTAAAGTGGGTGGTTTAAATGACTATATCTCAAATAAAACTTCACTTCAGTAGTTCTCTAAATGTTTCTATTGTGGTTGGCAAAACAGACTAATAAACAGCTCTTACAAAGTTTGATCACACTCTGAGAGGAAATGAGAGGCTATACTGAGGGTCTGGGATGTTACGACTTATTTTAGAAATGTATACACATTATCTTTTTTTAAATGTACATTTGCACTCCATCAGATTTTCATTCCCTCAGAAAAACAAAGGAACTCAAACAGCTTCTATACAGCCACACAATTTTCCCATTAATCTACTAGCAAAAGGCTGTGTTAATAGTTTATGTTTTGTGCTTTTATACACATCATGTCAATATAGCCTCCAGGTTTAATATGATATTAAGCTAGCATATAGATCTAGAAGTTTAGATTACACAGTGCTAACTCCCCCCTCCACACACACACACACACACACACACACATTCCAGTAGAAGATCACATATCCAAGAATATCTGGGCAGCAGAAATTGGTCTTATTGGGTTTTGAAAACAAAACAAAAAGAACACAAAGTGAAGTGGATAGTGATGGGAATTGTCTGGAAAATGCAGACAAAGGGATAGAGAATATGATCAAGGCTCCCAAAAAACTAATAAAAGTTTTAACATCAGCTTCCAGTTATTGTTTATCCAGTAAACTATCTGTGGAAAGTGGCTTAGAGTGAAAGTGAGAACAATTTAGTTTGTTGTCTGGGAAATTAAAATTTTCATATGCTGTGTCAGGGAAATGACTCAGTGGGTGAAGGAGCTTACCAACAAGCCTGAAGACTTCAGTTTGATTCCCAGGATCCACATGAGGAAAGAGAGAATCTGACTCCTACAAGTGGTCCTATTAGCATGCTATGGGTGTATGCATGCACGCTTCCTCTCCCTCCCTCTCCATCTATGCATCCATCCATCTACCTACCTGCCTGCCTGTCTACCTACCTACTTATCATGGCAGAGTTTCTGACCAGCCTGGGATCTACTGGGAAGGCTGTTCAGTGAGCCCCCAAATCTTGCCTTATCTGCTTCCCCATTGTTGTAATTACAAATGCACACCATCACACCTGGATTTTAACATAGATTCTTGGATCTAATTTAGATCTTCATGCTTCCAAGGGAAGTACTTATTATGCTGCCTCCTGAGCTTCCGTGTAGAGAAAATACTATATGACACAAAAATGGTATGATATGAGTTATAGTAATGGTTTATGCACCAAATATTGTGTCAAAATATTTATACTTCCTGGATCAGAATCTAAATCAAGAAGGTGTTTGTCCAGTAAATGCAGTTTTACCAGTTATCTAGAGAAAATCCAATTTAGCTTAAAAATTGTGTCCTCAGAGAAAACACAACATAAACATTATGAATAGAGCACTCTGTACCCTGGACAATTACATGACCTGTAAGCAACACAGATGCATTAGCAGTAGCAAAATGGGGAGAGAGTTTGATGGACTCCCACGAGAGCAGAGCAGAGGAAGATCACATGATACAAAGCACTGTTTTTCCCTGCAAATCATTCTGGAAGCTCTCAGAACAATCTTGCTCTAGAGGTGATAGAAGCTAGCTTTGGCAATGAAGTCAGTTATTCAAGACCCTAAAATAAATATATGCTGAAAATTTTGTTCAGCTTCAAATTTTTTTCTACTTAAACCCAGGTTTCATTTTCTCCAAGTGGTTATTGGGTAGGCAGCCATGTGCACATCTTCTCCACTGTCTGAGCTTAATTCCCATCTGTGAGTGAAGATGAATCTTTGGCATCTCATCTTCAGTTTCCCACATTTTACTGAGAGCACAAAGCAGGTGTTTTGATAACTATTATAGCTTTTTATGCCTTTTAATTGAAAAGACATTTATACAGAAGACTGTATCCTCAGTCTACTATGTAACACACCCTTTTTGTTTGTTCTTACCTCAAGCATTGTTTGCTTTTCTCTCATCTAGACATCCTTGTTATGGTCCACTCTTTGCCCTTAAGTAAAGTCATATGGATGGAAACTCTTTCAACCCACTTGAGCATTTGGAGATTGGGGAAGTTCCCTGATGGTACCAAAGGATGTGTGCATGGATGGTTTAGACTAGCAAGGCAGACAGGATTTCACAAAGGTTCAGTTCTCTTATGGAAATATAAACGAAGCCACAGTCTATGTGTGAATATCTGTCTCTATGTCCCAATAAAACTTTATAAGCCTGTTATTTGAAATAAAACAACTTATGAAATTCTTATGACTTGTTTAAAGATGTACAACCATTCTTTTTCTTCTTTTTTGGGGGGTGGAGGTGTTGACAAGGATTCTCTGTGTAGCTTTGGAGCCTGTTCTGGAACTCTGAAACTTGCTCTGTAGACCAGGCTATCCTCAAACTCACAGAAATCCATCTGCCTCTGCCTCTTGGGGGTTGAGATTAAAGATGTACACCACCACCTCCCAGCTATAGAATCATTCTTAATTCACAGGCTTTATAGAAGCAAGAAGTGGGCTTGAGCTCCACGTTTCCCCTGCTCTGGACCCCACAGAGGAGCGGCTTTTCTTAGGGGTGAATCATTGGAGCCTCCAAGCCACCTTCTTCTCTACATTCCACATTAACTATTCCTAGCTCCTAATTTCCCAGCTCTTGATTGCCTGTAGAAAGTCCTATACACTGTGATAATTTTAATTTTCTTGAATTTCTGCAGTCCTTCCCCTGGGCATCCCAGGATAAGGGAAGGTGTCTCAGTCAATTGCCAAGCTAGTGTCTAACACAGAACTAGAGTATATTATTTTCTCTTGGTATAATTTCATTGCTTAAACATGTCAGTCTTTGAAGAGATTTTCTAATTAAACTAATTTAAACAACTAACATGTAATTGTTGAGTAACATATTTGAATTTCATTCTGATGATTTTTCAACTATTTCATTATATTTTTTTTCCTTCTTGGGAATGTGTTCAAACAAGAAGATAATATAAGCCAGTAAATTAAAAGATAAACAGAAGTGTGAATTCAGACCCTGACAATTACACGCTGGTACCTAAGATTGTAGTCACCTCACATTCTTTTTATTCAGTCAGATAATATTTACACATGCCAGGCACTATCCTGAAGTAAGAGTTTTGTTTACATCTATATTGAGAAACATCAAAGAATAGAATATTTTCAAGAGCCACAGGGTCAAACAAGAGTCATTTAGTCCATTGTATGTGATGTTCTTGACATCTGTCACTTATGCTGGGTGACCGTGGAACACAGGCAAATACCAATGAAATAATTTCCCCATGTTCTAAATGGTGTAGGACTCAATCCTTGGGATCTCTAAAACAAGATCGTGATCTACACTGAAATTTTGGTCAAGACTAAATAAAATATCATATATAGAAGTCAACATAATTCTCAGAACATAACCAAACCCTTCTAATTTGATAGGTTTTCTTTTTTTTTTGTTCCATTTGTTTCTTGCTGATAAATTTGCCTTCCCAGAAACATTGTAGCAATTTTCTACTACATTTCTTAATCATACTTAGCATTGAACTAAATTTATTTCTTAGTCATACTTTACACGGACTAAATAAGCAGTATGTTCTCATGGCTATGCTTCACACTCTAGGCAAAACAGAGGTATGTAAATGAATGTCCTTCCTGTGGCTTTTTTTTGGTTAAAAATCATCTATTACTGCTATTATGATGCAACTTGAAAAGACACTTGTAAAAATGGTATTAATGATGCATGTTGACTGATTCTGTAATTGTCTTTTGTGTCTATCTAGGTATGACTGGTAATGGCATCTACTTTAGTTCTGAGTTGCTCAGTGGACTGTGGATTGAGTGAACCATATCCTTTCCCATCATGATACACAACATCAAGATTCTCTACTTGTAAGTATATCTTTACTCAACATTATTTATGTGCTTATATGTTGAATGTATTTTAAAGTATAATTTTATAATGAAATTTTTCCATAGTGCTGTGTATGAAGTGTGATTGGAATTAGTCTCTTAGTTTCAATCCATTGTAAGATGAAGTCTTATCCTAAAATATACCTGCATTAAATATCAGTAAGTATCACTAAGATGCCTTGATAGCTGATCTTGGTTGTCAACCTGGCACATCTGGGAAAATAAAAGTTTAACTGAGAAACTGCCTCCTTCACATTAACCTGTGAGCATATCTTTGGGGTATTTTTATGATTAATATGATGTTAGGGGGTCCATCCCATGGTGGGTGAAACTGTCTTTAGTCAGGCAGGCTTACGCTGTATTTAAAAGCTAGCAGTATAGTAAGCAGCACTACTCTATGGTCTCTGCTTCAGTTCTTACCTCTGGGTTTCTGCCTTGACTTCTTTCCCTGGATTTTCTAAATGATAGCCAGATAAATCCTTCCCTTTCTCAATTTGCTTTTAGTCTGCTTTTGTCATAGCAAAGAGCCTCAAACTAGGAAAATTTAGCTTTCTGTTAACTGAATATAAAAAGCCATAGGGAAATGTCATTGTCTTCTGGTTCTTTAACACCATATGACTACAACTGAGATGAGCCTGAATTTTAGTTAGTTAGATACTTTGAAACAGTTTGATTTCATTCCAACAAGACATTCATGTGCTTCCACTTACCCATATTTTATTGATGACTGGTGAATTGTCTCTCTGGTATTGTAACAGAGAAATTGTCCTCTAAGGACTTCAATTGGAGTTTTGGCCTTCTTTATCATCCAATTAGTCTGTTATTCTTCAAGCTTTGAATTTCTCTGAAAAAAGTGAGATACTCATAAAATAATTTCTGCTTTACCTAAATTTCCAAAACCGGTCTGACAGTCAAATGAAGGAATGACCTTGAGATCTGATCTGTCTGTAAGACTCAAGCTTTAGGGAGTAGAGATGTTTATTAGTTATCAAAGCACTTACCTGCATACAGACAAACATTCACAACTCACTTCCTCTTTTCTGTCTAATCAAAAGTGAAGGTTTAAATTTTAATATAGGAAAATTACATATAATAAAACAGCTATCAAGAAAGAATTATAGTTATAATATCTAGTCCATTTGTAATTAACAAAATTAAAGAAAATATTCTATTGTCTACCTTATCCTTGTGAGTCTAAAGTTTCATATCTAACATACCTTTTAAAATAACTAAGAAAACCTATACCTATAATTATTAAAACCTCAATTACATCAAAGGCCACAGGAGGATATAATATTACCCAAGTAAACAGGAAGTGCAAGAAACTTCCACAATCTAAAAATGATAGAGATGACACCTGTTTCCCTGGATAGTCACCCAAGTTTCCTTTGTAACGTTGGGGCATCCATCTTCAGCCTATAGGCCCAGAGTCCCTGGCATACCTTTTAGTGATGCAGGAAATCTGACATAGTTCATCCAGTTGCTTCTCCTTGTGCCCTGAAGGATGCCTGACAATTTTCTTTGCAAAGCAGGAGCCTATAGGACCATCTCAGCTTTTCTGCCAAAGTTCAGAGGTCACTTTCCTATAGAACCTGCATGTCAGGTTTATACAGCATACTATAAAGCAGTCAATACAAGAACAGTTTCTTGCCCAGTGGCTAACTGTTGCCACAGAGTTAATTCCACATGAAGTTTCTTTGATGCCCATCATTCTCTTGAAGTACATTGGTGTTACCAGGAGCAGTCCTGTCTCACTGTCCAGAAAAGTCTAAGTTCTTATAATATTTTAAATGCCATATTCTGTATGTCTTAGAAGTATTTGAAGATTACCTATCTAACTGAAATATATATTTGTATCCCTACAAAAACCTAACTAATATGACTATAATTTTGGTTATCATAGATGACTATTAATCTATATTTCTTAATTACACATTACAATTTTAAATGAGTTAAATAAACATCGTACTTTAAACAAGAGTAGAAAAATACATACAGCATAACAAAGTTGACCTTAAATTTGTATCAATAAATGAAAACCCATCTGTCTTTTCAAATCATTCCTATATCATATTCCCCCACCCTTTTTTGAAAAGAGATTAACTATGACTACTAACCATTTATAATGAAAATAAGCAATATTTTGTAAATCTGGGTGTAGCTTTTTTTCTTTTACTACTTCCTGCTGATCAAGGGGCATTGGCAATCTCATGGGGTACTGAGGATGGATCATCTTAATTGGCATCCTGAAGCTGATCTTCCCATCAAAGAATTTTCAAGTGTCCTTGGCAGATAAAATCATATTCACCTGGAAACAATCCACAGGCTCTCATCTTCTGTGGAAACAAAAGCAGAAACTCTTTTTTAAGGCAATGTATCCTTAGACCAAGCTTCAAAGTCAAGATACCTTTAAAATATATATGTTTGTTTAATTTAGCAGTCTTTGCAATCAATTGTCTTTCTGAATTTATCTCATTAAAAGTTAAAAAATTAAAAGAAAATACAATAATAATCATAATTCAGATTCTTTTTGTATCTGCCGTCTTTACATAGCATTTTATATTTTATTCCTCTATTTCTCTTTTTTAAGAGTTTTTTCTACCCCTTTTCTCTTCTATGTATTCTTTTCACACATATTTTAACCTGTTTAGATTTTTTTTCTCCATCTGAATCTGTTTTATTGTGAATCCTTAATCATCTTCCAACTAGAAGAGCTTTAAAAATGCTAGTACTGCTTTAATTGCTAACTCCGCCCCTTTTGGTGGTTTTTCAACATGGTAGAGGTGCCAGAACCATGCTTACTTTCTCAATTCTTAGTGTCCCACAGCTCTTAAAGAGCCATGCAGTTTTTGCCAATAAAACTGAGTCAGGAAGCTTTTTAAAGGAGCCCACATCTCTGCTTGCTGCCAGCAAACAGAGCGGATCCAAGAAAACATAGCTATCAAAAACCTGTCTCTGACTCTGTTTCCTTTTGTTCAATATAAACAGAAATTCTAAATCAGTTACATGGTGCTTTTTGCTTATACCTTGTCTTCTGACTTCTGGCAATCAGTTTTAAGCTGTCTGCCATGGACCCGCTATTTTTAAATTCAAGCCCAAACACCGTGTCTTCTCTGTACCATGACCCAACGCAGATATACAATTCGGAAGACACTTTTGGCTCCATTTCTGTGCTCTAGGATGCTCTTTAAGCTTTCTCAAGCTTTATGTGGGTATTGGGGGCTCCAGGTTGGGACACCAACTGTTACATGAGATTTCTGACCCATTTTGGGCTAGAGATCCAGACCCTATGCAGTCACTTTTACCCCTCAAAATGACTCAGATGCTTATATTAATTTTATCCTGTTTGGCCTATATCTCAGGCATATTGATAGCTAGCTCTTTCATCTTAATTCAACCCATTTCCATTAATCTGTTCTGCCATGTGGCCTATGGCCTGTAGCTCACCTGTATTCTTACATGCTGCTGCTTTGATGGCTGAATAGAGTCTCTCTGACTCCACCCTCCTCCTACCTGAACCTCAGTTTCCCCACCTACTTCTTCTACAGTGCTTGACACAGGCCAAAACAGTTTATTTACAGAATGATATTCACAGCAGACAGACAGACATTCCTACCTCAAATATGACTAAAGCCAGCCTCTGAGGAATATTCATAGCTATATAACCTTCACTAGAAATGTTAAAGATATAATCAAAAAGTATAACATAGTGTAATTTTCAAGTACAAATCAGATCTCTTGACTTTGAAAGTGATCCCTGCTATGTATTATATTTAGATTTTAAGAAAGCTGTAGCTGATTGCATAATTTCTTTTCATAGATATGTAAATCTTAAAGTTTGTTATTTATTGTAAGTGTGGGGGCTTATGTACACCTGTTGTGAAGTCAGTTTTCTTTGTCTACCATCTAGGTCCCACAGCTCAATGGCATGTCTTTAGCCTTGGTACTATGCACGAAGTATTGAGGGTTTTCTATTGTTTATTTTCTGCAGATAGGAAGAAATTAAAATCAAGTTACAAGCTCAGTCTGCTCCCTGCCCAGGGAGGGGATGGGCAGTTGCAGAGAAGAAAAATGACCAGATGTGTTGGGAGGGGGAAGAGACCTTGAATAAGGATATATAGGGAAAGCTGAACACAAAGAAAATATATGTGTAGCAATCTTATTTGTATTTCTACCCTTGATAAGCCATGCTTATGATTCTTATCCTCTGTATAGTTATTGT
>PVIH01000027.1:5662-96883 GCA_004025045.1 Sigmodon hispidus | reverse complement strand
AAATCAAGTTACAAAATTACAAGCATAACTTAACATCATCCTGTATAAAAAATTGAAGTGAACCAGGCATTATGGTGCATGCCTAGAACCCCAGCATATTAGGAAGACTGAGGCAGAGGGACTTCCAGGCCAACCTAGATTGCATAGGAATATTAGGTTAACCAGGACTATATGCTAAACCTGTGTCTCAGAAGACCAATGTCTCCTATGATCACTGATTTGGTAAAGGCACTTGTGGCCAAACCTAAGAGACTGAATTTATTCCCCAAAATGTACACAGTGAAAAGAATAAACTGTCACCTACAAGTTGTCCTCTGGCCTTTAAACACACATGCACACACACACACACACACACACACACACACACACTTGAAAAGTGATATATAGACAGACAGATGAATGATAGTTAGATTTATGTCTATCAGAGGTCGTAAGCAGGAAATCCATATTTTATCTGTCATTAAATTTGGTCTGTTAACACACTTCGAATAGTTCATCTTGTTTTTCAGGAAAGGAAACAGAAAAGAAGGAGGTAGAATGTAGATCACATCACAAAACTCAGGGGAAAGAGGGTTTTGACTTTCACTTTCCTAATCACACACTCAGCACTGGATACTAAACATGTCTTGTTATGAACAAACACCCAATATTGTCCTCTTGGCTTGCACTGGGTAAAATTCAGTAGTTCATAATAGGTGACATTTTCCAAATGAGTCATGATTTGTTCCCAAGGTGGGAAGTGCTGATAACGAGGGAGGTAAGAGAGCCAAGCTCGTGAACTCACACTTCATGTCCATGTCTATGGTTCAGCAGCTGCCAACCCAAAGGCTCTCACTCATACCACAAAGCCATGTCCCGTCCCCCACACATGTTAATCATAAACCACCTGAAACAGCCAGTGTTTGGTTTAGCCAACTCTGGATCCACCCACATCAACAGCCAGAGTTTCACATGTAAATTCCTTCTGAGTTCTAATTCAGGTCATGATGTTATCTATGGCTTCTGTGTGTGCTCTTTGTGTTTTTTTTTTTTTCAGTAGTGTTTTCCATGAAGAGAGCTGTGGAGGTTGTGAAGAATAATAGCTCTGAGGGTACAGTCCTATGTACCATGACCATAGTGTGTGGCTGTCCCTGAGTACAGGGAGCTTGTAAAGCAATGTCACTGGTCTGCTTCCCCCACTCCCTGTCCACACTTAGTCTCTTAGTCTCACAGCATTTACACATTTACACTTTACTGTCTCATTAGATAATAAGCTATAATGAAAGAGTAAGAAGGGTCATTAGTTTGGAATCGCAGCCTTGCCAAATAGATAGAATCTCAGGGATTCCTACTTACTTTTAGTGTTTTATTGGCCATTCTATTTGTGATGTTTTCCCTAAGATTTATTTGTGACTTTAGAAGTTTCCCTCTGTTGGAAGCTGATAAAATTGGTTTTCAATCTGATGCTTGTTTAAAAAAAAAAAAAAAAACTGCATCTCTAAACAAACACGCAAATCAACGAAATGTGTCATTCACTGTAGAGATGGACAGAGTTCAGTGAAGACACAAGGCATTGAAAGTCTGACATAAAATGGAGACAGAAACTAAATAAAATCTTTATCTGTAGGGTTTAAATAATTGGTAGACAATATGTATCCATAATTAAGCATAGTGTTATCTTGGGAGAGGCAAGGGGAGATATGAGTTTCTCTTTTTTTTTTATTTTCAAATAAAATTTATTTATTTTTTTTAAATTTATTTTTTATAGACCTGATTTCCTAGGAAATAATTTAGATGATCTTTTTCGGTCACTTAAATTTTTTGCAATGCTATGTATTAATCATTTATTATAAAATACTATCTCAAGTATTACTTAAGAATTAAAAGGAAAAAAATCTCTTTGCTCTTTTTTCCTGCTCTAAAGTCCTCCAAGATAGTCTCTGCTTATAATTTTAATTCTTGGAATTTCAGATTTTATTTTACTTAAAATGAAGTATGAGTTTCTTAATGTGAGAACCTGATATGTGGCTGGGTATATGTCTCAGACTGTAGAATACTGGCCTAGTATGTGCCACTCCTTAGGTTTAGTCCCCAGCATGGCATCCAAGTACCAGGAAGATAAAAACAGGAGGGCTGGAAGTTCAAGATCATTTTCATAGCCTCAATATCATAGCCAGTTCTAGAACAGCCTACATGAGCCTCCAGATAGTAGAACTGACACACTCTGTATACCATAAAAGATATATAGGAGGCTCAAATGTAGGCTGTTCATTATCTTTGCCTCTTTGCTAGCTGAGTTCTACTTAAAAGCACCATATCCTGGTACCTGTCATGACCGCAAATATGGTGAATCAATCAAACTCCTGTTCTTCCTTGTAAACTGAGTTTACAAGCTTTGTCATCTATGGAAACTGCCTTAGTCTTCCTCTTAACCCGGATCTTCCCTCTTGTGTTTCCCTCTATGTGACATGTTTATGCTTTTATTGTGAACCAGGCTTTATCATTTTGCAGTGATTGATACACAAATCCTGTGTGCTGTTACACTGCTGCTTTATTGAAGGTAGTCTCTGTCTTCTTCTCTTTCCCAATGTCTTTTAAGGTGCACTTACTGATTAAATCTATAATGCCAATGAATACCCTGTGACCTCTTCTGGCCTTCATGGGTACCTACACCACATAGGCATATACACATGATTAAAAATAAAATTGATGGTAAAAAACATCAAAAGAAATGGTAAAAGAAAATGTAGAGCTGACTCTGCTACCTTCTCAGTTTATCATTAAGCATATAATTTTTAGAATCAGCCTCTCAACAACCATATGACTTCCAACTTCATGATAGCTTAGAATATACATCTATATGAATTTCTAAGAAAATAGTTTTAAGGTTTATTTTGTCATAATAATTATTTATTGTAATTGCTTTTGCCCAACTAACACTCACAACTGAGATCATCATGAAGTATTATTAGTCATTTAATTTATATCTACATGTGTGTGTGCCTGAGTGTATGTATATGCACCATGTGTGTACAGTTCTCATGCAGTTGAGAAGAGCGCAACAATCCCCTGCAGAAGTTACAAATGGTTGTGAGCTGTCCTGTGTGTGCTGCAAACTGAATTCAGGCCCTCTACTGTACTATTTTAACTATTGGGTTATCTCGATAGCTCCCCATAAAATATTTTAAAGTACACATATGAAAGCAGCTATTTGTGGGTATAAGCATCCATATGCTGGTGAGAAAACATGTGTATGTTTTATATAAATACTTAAAATATATATTTCATATGTCCAAGACAGAATCATATTAATTTGACTTTGTACTTAAAATCTGTATGTTAGGGATTTTTAAACATTTGTCTATGTTTGAGCTATTTATTTTAAAACAGAATGAGAAATAACAGAAATGAAGCAAAAGAGTCCTCACCTCATTGAAAAATAGACCTAATACCAAATAGAGAAAGATTTAAAATTACTCAATGTATATTATCAAATTATACCATTCTATAGTTTTGACAAGAAAGACCACTTATTCTATTAGAATGATATTTTTCCTTTAAATGTGTGAGGACTGCATACATGTATTATGCGCACATCTGAAGTTCAACATTTGGGAATCCAATCGCTCCAAAAGGTTTCTGGAGCTTGGCTTTAGGTCCCCGGACTTGTGCAATAAATGTTTTCACCTTGTGAGCCATCTCATGCTATAAAATGATGCTTCAGAGGGCTCAGCAAGGCCCCTGACATCTTATTGTACACCAGTCACACATGGTGAAGCCAGTGTGAGCTGATGAGTTCAAATTCTTAAGAAGCAAAAAGTATGTCAAGCAGCTGAGCCATCATACACGGCTGTAGATAGGGGAGGGGAAGCACTAAGCTAACAAAGACATTTCGAAGAGAGGAAATCGGGCTGACAATATGCACCAGTATTCAGTATGTGAGCTGTTTTAGATCTACATGGGTCTAGTGCAGAGAGACAATCTTGAATGAATTATATATAAAGGATATCCATCTGGTTATGTAAGTAGAAACATAACAGAGTCATGTAGGCATTGGCACACTTCTATAGCTTTGCATGTTCAAGTAGTTTGAGAAGAATAGCAAGAATAATCCAATAGTAAAAGAAACTGTTTTCATTATCCCCAGTGGTGATACTTGGCAAGGTTCTGGGCTGTTTCCTATTTTTCAGTCTCTATTATGTGTTTGAAGTTTAAAATGTTTTGCTGACTGTTTTTTAGCATATTTCTTACTAAAGGACCTACAGTTGTATATTGAAATTGAATAGCAATGGTCACCATCTACCAATTTTGTTACTATGCAGTGGGGTGTCCTAGACATTCAATCATCTGCTATCACCTCGAGAAAATGTGAACAGTGTGAAGTACACAGTGTAGATAGCCAGGAAAAATCCTGTGCAAAGTAAGGAAACAGAATGTGTATATGTGTTCACCTTTGTGTGTCTGTGCTTGTGTATGCCTGTATTTCATGTGTATGCATGTTCATGCTTATGTGATTGTGTGTGCATGTGTGCATGAGGTGAGTGTGTGTAATGTTTGTGTGTATATATTAGTCTGTTTGTGTATGTAGAAAAGGAAATATTAAATACCTGTTTTCCTTTACAACCAGTAATATATAAAGATTATTTTTCTATTTTAATTAATTTACCTGGAGAGAGAGAGACAGACAGACAGACAGAGAGAGAGAGAGAGAGAGAGAGAGAGAGAGAGAGAGAGAGAGAGAGAGTATAACAGGGGTCACAGACGTTGTAACTTATGTGGAAATCAGAGGACAATTTAATTTAGATATTCAGGTTTTACAGCAAGCACCTTTACCTGCTGAGTTATCTAAGATGGCCCCTTTGAGTGTATCACATATACACACACATATACATCAATAAAGTTGATTTGTAACAACTGCATAACTGCATCTCTATTTTATAAATGAAAAATCCATGCACGTAACTTTCTTCCAAGTGTCATTTCACATTACAACACTTGGTCCTATTGCTTGCTAAACTTCAGATACTAATCATATTCAAATGAGTGTTTCAACACAATGTCCATGTCTTGTTTTTCAAAGGCTACATATATTTCCCTGATTGCTCAATTCATCCTAATATTTAGAACTGTTGTAAACTCTAAAGCAGAAATCTTAAGGATTGTCCTGGTCAGATTGAAGAGAACTATTATGGTGATTGGAGGCAGACAGAAGATTGCTGGTGAGCGAAACCTGTCACCTTCACAACAAAGAGAAAGAAACAAATTGAGCAATTGTTTTGTTGTCTAATCAAAATTCAGTTCCTGTCTGTGCTGAAACATGGAGTTAATACCATATACTGAGTTTTTATTACCTAGTCAGAAAACAGGGCTGTGCAAGTGGGGCCATTGATCTGTACACATTTCTGAATCTGAAGTGTAATTTGGGCTGTGCATTTAAAAGCCTGTGACAAAGAAATAGTTCAAACATTGTCAAAACAAATTATCAACCATGTTGTTCTACCAGGCCAGTTTTCTAATAGAAGGGTTAATCAATCATTTTAGTGATCTTGAGATACAATCTAATGATCTATTTATTAAGCTCAGCAAGTCAAATAAGAGTCATACTTATTCACTAGACCGCAGTGGCATTGATTAGCCCAATTTTCCTGGGGGAAATGGGAAGCATAACTATGTATATGCTCTAAAACAGTGTCTCCTTGGGGCTGGGCAGATGACCAGATGGCTCAGTGGGTAATAGCCCTTGATGTGCATGTATAAATGGGAGGGGGATAGGAGGATGGCTGGGGCTTGCTGACCTCTAGCCTTGTGGGGGTTCAATGGGGACCCTGTCTCAAGGGAATAAGAAGGAAAGTGATAGAGAAGGACACATGATGTTCTCCACTGTCCTCGGCATGCACACAGGCTCACATGCTTATACACATATCTGAACATATACCACACACACACAAAGCACAATCATACACGTAAATACATATGCACAACAAAAATTTTAAAATATATATGTTCTTGTCTCTCTGTGAAATACAGAATCATGTCTGGAAGCTTAGCTACCTTTTAAGTTCTTTGAATATATGATTTTAGTGACTTTCTCAAATCAATATTATTCATCTTTCATACTATTGATTAAAAAACAGTGCTCAATATACAAATAAGCCAACCACAAAAGATTTTCTGAACATTAATAGCAATCCATCTGTTAATTTAGCATTTTTAAAAAATCAGATTTCTAGAATATAGACAAATGATACTGTTAAGTGACTTTTTGATTATGGGGTAATATAGTGTGGAGATGGAAACAGAACTCTCAATGTTAACTCTGCCCTTTTTTTTCTTACTGTGCTTTATGGAGGAAGAAATCTTAAATGATTTCTCACACAGCAATGATTAACAAAAAACATCTGTATCCCCTGCCCAGAGTAGCAACATATAACTCTCAAAAGACCAAAGCTCCATTTCAGGAATTAATATCACTAGTATTGTATCTACCAGCATACATTAGCCAGCTTCCTATGGGAATATGCCTCCAGCTTCCACCAAGAGGAGGTATATATTGTAAGCTACAAAAATTTAAGTGTTAATGGGGCTAAAGAAATGGCACAATGGTTCAGAATGTGTGCTGCTCTTCCAGAAGACATGAATTCTATTCCCAGCACCCACATTGGATGGCTTAATACTGTCTGTAACTCAAGTTCTTAGGGATTCAACACCTTCCTCTGGTCTCTACAGGCACTTGAATACATGTACACAGTTTAGTTAGTTAATTAATTAATTAATTAATTAAATACATAAATAAGAAATAATGTGTTGAACATTTATAGCAAAGAAAAACAATTCCAAATAAGCTTTCAGAGTTGTTAGTTTACTCCAGGTTTGGTATTCTCACTTTCCCGGAAAAGATGCAAAGCAGAAGGAACATGAATATTTATCGGGCTGAGCTGGATTGAATGCCTCTGTCTTCTTTTCATCAGACAATCAATCAGAAGTGTAGGGTATACTAATTAGGGGTTTCTTTTATTTTAGAAAGTATATGAATAATAAACTTTAACCCCATTTCTTCTTCACACATGGGCAAAGACACCTCCACCCACCCACCATCATAAAACTAGGGAGAAGCCTTAAGCAGGAGAGGCCATCTTTGTTTTGTGCTCAGACTTACTCTTTTTACCTTCTGATTTGCTAAAGCCAACTGCTTCTTGGTGGGTATGGTCATTCTCCTACAATATCACAGTGCAGGAGGTAAGACAGGCTATCCCTGGGGATCAAGATGGCTAGCCAACTAGCTGAATCAATGAGAAGTGAGCTCTATGTTCAAGTAAGAGGCCTTTTTTTCTTCAATATATAAGGTGAAGAATAATTCAGGAAGACACCAGTGATCAAACCTTTGATCAGCATATACATGCATGTGAGATTATGCATATTTGAACCTACATATTCACACACACTATGTATATATGCAAAAACAACAAAATGTTCCTGGTGCCTATACTCCTGTGTCCACTTGGTTGCTGAACAAAATGTATCCTTTTATTTGTGGTCTCCCGCAATTCTTCAAACTTCTAAAACTCGCCTCCTCTTCACCTTGTCTACTTAGCTCTTTGGTTTTATAGTTTGACTATTACAATGATGTGTTCGATATGACTCCAGCATTAGTTCCTTATGGTACTTCTTTGCCCTTGATATCAGAAATAACTTTGTAATACTGTTACTTTTCTATTGCTATGATATGACACCATGCCCAAGACAACTTATAGTAGAAAGAGTTTAATTTGGGGTTTATAGTTCCATCATAGTAGGAGCATGGCAGCAGGCACAGATGCATAGCACTGAAGCAGAACTGAGAGCTTACATTTTGAGACACAACCATGAGGGAGAGAGAGATATACTAGAAATGCTGTGAGTATTTAAAGCTTCATAGCCAGCTTCCAGTCACAGACCTCTGTGTATATTTATCCTGCTGTCCTTGGTAACCCTGAACAGAGCCATTCACAATGTAAGGTTTCTAAAAGATGTTCAATAAGGGGGAAATTAGTTTTGTATCTAGAAACTTCAAAGTCATCTACCAGTGTTCCTTCACCAACATTACCTTCCTTTCTCCTTATGCCCACTGGGACACTGATATAACTCCTCCAAGACTCCTAATGATTGAATTTTTTATACAACATCCATCTCCTATACCTTTCCCTTTGAATTTATTTCTATAAGTCTATGGGTTTTATAGCCTATGAAAAGGTTATATTAGTAAATCAGTCTATCTCCACATTCATATTCTAGTAGATAGCCATTAGTAACCAGTCAAAGTTCTGGACATGGGTGCTACTAGATATCTAAAGCAAGTATTCAATAGGTTTCAAAAAGGATTTCCCAACAATCCCTCAAAAACTCCTATTCAGAACTGTGGTTAATAATGGCTCTCAAGTTTCTCTTAATTTTACCCCTAAAATACAGGCTTTCTAACTGCTTCATTATTAAGTGTTTTTATTAGAGATCAACAACCCACAGTTTAGCCATTATATCCGAGTTAACCTTGAGATTTTGAAAGGCTATTTTTGGAGTTTTCAAGAAAGGTTAGCAATGATTTCAGTGGAGTACAATGGTCTTACTTCAAAAATAAAAGTGACTGCTGGTTATGGGAAGATGATCAACCTTTCTTGATTGATTTAACTGTTAACACCTTAGAGAACTAGGAGAGCCTATATCCCCATTAGGATGACTTTTCCTAAAAACATTTCTACAAGGGCATGGGTGATAGCACAGTGGGTAAAATCATGAAACTCATGCCTGAACCCCCAAGGTCCACATAGGAATCCAGATGTGTAGCCTATAATATCAGGCCTGCAGGTTCTGTGCAGCAGGATTGCTGAGGCTTGCTGCCAGCCAGCCTAGATCCAGGACCAATGAGAGACCCTGTCTCAGGGAAGAATGCAGAGAGTGATGGAGCAGGGCACCCAAAGTCCTCCTCTGATTCTGACAGAGCACTGGAGGATACACATCTGTACAAGGTGTAGTCATCACACTTTAAAACACACATGCACACATGTGTGCGCACACACATACACACACACACACACACACACACACACACACACAACCCTATTAAACAGAGGTAGAGTAGAAGCAATGCACTAGGGGCTTTTTGTGGTGACTAACGGCTTGAAGAGCTAAGTAGACTCTAGACAAGAAGCTATTTATAGAAAATTAATTTAAAGTAGAAACAAACAATTATGAGAAATAAGGAAATCCTGATTTAAAAAAAAAAAAGAAAAAAGAAAAAGAAAAGGTGCTGCACTATCCCAGCAAATCAGGTTAGAGTAAGTTACTATTCTGAGACATCCAGCAGCTGTCTGAGCAAAAGCATTCCTCTTCAGCAGGGGCATAGTAATAAAGACAGGAAATGGTTCAAACACCATGCTAAGATTCCTGGATCCCAGCTCTGCTCTCAAGACTTGAGAAGGGGGGGAGGAGCAGGGGGGAGATGTTTTATGATCTCTCAATTCATAGCGTCTTTAATATTTCTCACTTTACTCACTTAGAAGTTATATTAAGATGAAGAATTACAAATTGAATACAAATTGAATAAGGATGCCAGGAAGTGAATCTCCGCCTGTGTTATTCATAGCAGATAAAGGAAATTGAAATCAGAGTTTAAAATTAACTTTGCTAGATAATGACTATTTTAGTTAAACATTGAAAAAATAATCCAGAAATCTAATGTAAAGTAGGATGCATACCACACTTTATAGTACTGCATATTATTGTCTTAAGTCAGGAAAGAGTTGAATTGTATGAACTAAAAGTAGAGAACCTCCAAAATATGTCAGATGTGTGATGAACAATATTATACAATATAGAAATATATAGAAAGAAAATATTTAATGTAGCTAGTTAAGCATAAATGGGATTACCTAAATCGTATGATGCTTAAAGATGAAAATGTGAGCAAAGAAAATTTTACATTTAATTATTTAAAAACTATTTATATTCTTTAAGGATGCCTTTTTAAATTCAAAACCTGTTTTATTTGTTTATTTTTTAATTCATTTTACATACCCACCACAGTTCCTCCTCTTTTCCTCTTGCTCCCCATCAACCTTCCCCAGAACCCCTCATCCACTCCTCAGAAAGAGTAAGGCCTCCCATGGGTAGTCAACAAGGCCTGGCACATTCAGTTGAAGAAGGACCAAGCATGCCCCACCCCAGCATCAAGGCTGAGCAGGGTTTCAAAAAGCCAGCTTATGCAGTAGGGATAGATCCTGGTCCTACTGCCAGGGCAACCACAAACAAACCAAAATTGTTGCCTACATTCAGAGGTCCTAGTTTAGTTCTGTGCAGGCTTCCTGGCTGTCCTGTTTCTGAGCTCCTACCAATTTAGTTTATCTGTCTCCGTGGGTATCTCTGTCACGATCTTCACACACACACACACCCTTGCTCCTATAAGCACTCTTCCCTCTCTTCTCTAGCTCAGATAGCTCAGCCTGGTGCTTGGATATGAGTTTCTTCATCTGCTTCCATCAGTTACTGGATAAAGGCTCTATGGTGACAGTTAGGGTAGTTACCAATCTGATTACAGGGGAAGACCAATTCAGACACCATCTCTACTATTGCTAGCGGACCTTATCTGAGGTAATCCTTATAGATTCCTAAAATATCCCTAGTATCAGGTTTCTCCCTAGCCCTATAATGGCTCTCTCTATGGAGATATCTCTTTCATTGCTCTCCCACTACATCCCTCCCACTACATGACCATCCCATTTCCGCATGTTCTCATCCCTCATGCCCTCATCTTCATCCCCCCTCTCAACTCACAGTTTACCCTGAAGATCTCATTTCTTTCCTTTTCCCAGGGCAATCCATGTATCCCTCGTATGGCCCTTTCTGTTACCTAGCTTCTTTGGAGCTATGGCTTATGGTCTGGTTGAGCTTTGCTTTACATCTAGTATCCACTTATGAGTGAGTACATACTGTGTTTGCCTTTCTGAATCTGGGTTACCTTACTTATAATGAATTTTTTTAGTTCCATCTATTTGCCTGCAAATTTCATAATGTAATTTTTTCCAGCTGAGTCATACTCTATTATGTAAATGTATTTAGCCATTCATTTAGGAGCATCTAAGTTGTTTCCAGGTTCTAGCTATTAAGAATAATGCTGCTATGAACATAGTTGAGAAAGTCTCCTTGTGGTATGATTGAGCATCCCTTGGGTATATGCCTAAGAGTGTTATCATTAAGTCTTGAGGTAAATTGATTTTCCATTTTATGAGAAAATGCCATACTGATTTCCAAAGTGGCTGTACAAGTTTGCACTCACATCAGGAATAGAGGAGTATTCCCCTTATTCCACATTCTCTCCAACATTGACTGTCATCAGTGTTTTTGATCCTAGCCATTCTGACAGGTAAAAGATGGTATCTTGGAGTCATTTTTGATTTGCATTTCACTGATGATTAAGGATGTTTGTTTATTCAATTCCTTACATGTCTTTTGGCCATATAAGATTCTTTTTCAGAATTCTCTGTTTAAATCTGTACCCCGTTTTTATTGGATTATTTGGTATTTTGATGTTTAATTTCCTGCTTTCTTTATATGTTTTAGAGATCATCCCTGGGTCAGATATGGGGTTCAGGATGTCTTACAATGTAGTTGATGATTTATTAGAGTTAAACCTCTCCTTAACTCCTCTGTATTCACCCTGACCTCACTACTCTCCTCAACTTCATGTCTAATTTTTAAAAAGTATCCCAATATGTGTGATTCCAGGTAGATAGCTACACTCTAACTCCAGTGCATGACCCCATACCAAGAAGTATGCAGGAATGACAAACTGAGTTGCTGGATTATTTACATTTAATCCTTTGTCCATTCAATGTCACCTCCAGTCTCAGGGTTATTAACAGGACTATATATTCTAGCCACTGTAATTTATTGTACTTTTCTAGACAGCAAGATGCACTTTGCACTAAAGCCTTTAGTTTTATCTTTGTTCAGGGTTATTAAGGAGACATAGACACACATGCATAAAAAGAGAAAGAGACAGAGAGATGCAGTCATGCAAAAATCCACAAAGTTTATTGAGTGTACGTTCATTCACATAAGCATCTCCTTAATTATTGTAACTTGAATTTCAAGGAAAAAATAGAATAATGTGTATTTTATTTTTTATTGTAAATGAAAAAAGTTCCACAAATTGGTGTCTTCAAATGGTGAAGTGTATTCTGTCTGTAGTTCTGAAGAACAGAAATTCACAATCATGCTGTCAACAGGGTTGCACTGGACCATATAGGAGAAAAGCATTTGTTCTCTTCCAGCATGGGCAGCCAGCTTTCTTTGACTGTGGATGCACCATTTTAATCTATCCCTCCATAGTCACATCTTTTCTTCTCTATGGAGGTCACAGATCCCTCATACGAGAGCATGTCATTGATCCTTACAGACCCACCAGAGTCTTCACATCTAAACACCTTTAGTGTAAGCCACTTCACACATGATCTTTATCCAAATAAGGCAGCATTTCTTGATGTCAAAAGATTTTTACTGTGGAGATGTGCAAATCATTGGAGCCTTGCTCATCTCAGTTTGTGCTATAATTTGTAGTATCTTGTTCTCAAATAATTTTAAATCTAGTACATTTTGTAAAATATGTTGGAATGTGGGTGTTAACTATGAGTAGAAAAACACAATCAAAACTAGCCCAAGCTATGGTAGAAGGAATTTTGGGTTAAAAAAATTATAGTCAAGATTAGTTTTCAGATAAATACTTCATTTAAGATTAGTTTCTGAGATTGTATGAAGCACTGTTGTTTTGTGTTAGTCAAAAATAGTAAAATTTAAAAAGCAAATTGGTAAAATCCAGTTTGATGGAAATGTATCTTTTAAGAGTTCTTAACATTTTATTTAAATGCTCCTGCAGCATATGTTCAAAGTTGAGTGGAATCTTTACTTCTTGACATTTTGCAAGTCCACGGTTTGGAGAGAAACTGTGTTTCTTCTAGTGATGTCTGTTCATTAAGATGACTGACTAACTGGTAAAATCATTAACAAGGACCGATAGCATCCTTGACCTGGTATTGCTTTGAAACACATCCAACTGACTCATTGAAATGTGAATGCTAAACTACCATGTAGCCAAAATACTGTTTTCATCCCTAGCATTTTTATTCTTGATGCAGAAGCTTTCTTAGTAGAGTAGATCAAGATATTTGATTATGTTGCTGAATCTGTTACTATATCAATGAGTTTAGGTGTATTACCATTGCCCAGCAAGACATCATTCACATGGGAATGCAGTGCACTAGCAGTGTATCACAATATCAGGACTCTTGTAGGCATCTTAGTTCCTCAGCTAGCAGCAATTGAAAAGAGAAGCTGCAGCTATTAAAACACATTACATCTTCTGTATGGAGTTACTGCTCTTAGATACCTCACTTTGGTTCCTTTTTATTCAAGCTCTTAGTTGCATGCACATTTTACTTTTAAGAATCACTTGTGTCCAGGTTATTTATCTATTCTAAATCCCTGTCCTACACAGAGGTATGCTAATACCCTATGAGACCTGAGGCATTTTTCTACTAAATAGAAGCATGAAAGTGATTTTGAAGAGGGTTCTTGGACTTTATTTTCAAGACAAATGTTTGCAGTTTGACACAAAATTTTAATTTTTCCAGAACTTTCTGATCCACAGTTTTTTAGAGCTTGAGGCCCAGTGACAAAGTAATGGCCCCAGTGTGATGCCTGGCAAAATATTACTTTTTTCTAGTTACAAATG
This sequence comes from Sigmodon hispidus, assembly GCA_004025045.1. NCBI lineage: Eukaryota > Metazoa > Chordata > Mammalia > Rodentia > Cricetidae > Sigmodon > Sigmodon hispidus. Next base: position 83,145 of record PVIH01000027.1, on the reverse strand, counting down.
AGTTCCCTTCATTGGTTAAAACTAATGCCAATAATGAACTCATAAATTTAATGATAAGCTCAACAAATTAAATGATAAAGTCATAAAACCCCTACAAAATGTACAAAGTGAACATAGAGCTAAGTTCACTGGATTGTGACCTTGGTTCCAGAATGGCTGAGAGAGCATATTCCTAAATAACCATCATTGTTTTTAAATGGTTACACTGATTCATAAGAGACATCCATTTCAAGAATATGAAATTATTAACCCTTTGCTAAAATTGTATGTTTGTCCTAAAAAATAGTGTACCTGAAGTATTTAACCTTTCTATAACTCAACTGAAGCTGGTCAGGTACCTCTCAACATTTGCCTTCTCATTTTAGAAAGCATCCTGAAGCTCTAGAAAGATGACTTGGTAGTTAACAACACTTTCTGATCTTTATGACAATCTGGGTTCAGTTCCCAGCACTGACATGACAGTTCATAACTGGACTGACCTCCAGTTCCAAGGGATCTGATGTCCCCTTCTGAACTCTGGGCACCTCCAAAACATAATACTTTCTCTCCCTCTCTCCCTCCCTCCCTATGCTGGCATTTAAGGATAAACCTGAATTTATGATAATGAAACCTACTAGGTTTTACTGACTACTTCTCTTTGAACCTGGTAGTAGGTTCTTGATAGGTCTCCTGAAGGTATGTTAATGTTCTCATCATGGCTCTGTCTCTGCATCTACTCTCTTCTGTTCCCTGTTATCCTCCATCTCTAATGGTCTCCTCCAACTGACCTCTAGGCAGCCCTTCAGCCAAGTAAAAGTCTGTCACCATTTCCCAGGAACCAGAGAAAACTGAGGAACTATGATCTCTAAGTGTCTCTAATCCTGGTATGCTATACAGCCAAGTTCTTCATGTCTGTGACCCTGTACTCCAGCCTCTTGTGGAAAGCCAGTTTGTAGCATCCTAAATAGAAAAGTAGGGCAGAAACTTGGATTGTTGTGGATGTCATTGTCTTTTCCCAACTTACTCTTCCATCTCATGGAGGATGAGGAAGAGAGAACAATTTGAATGTGTTCCTCTTTCCCTTGACTTCCTCTCCTCCATTCTTATTTCTTGGCCTCCTTTTCTCCTGTCACTCATTCTGTAAGAATCACAAAAAGGCACTTTTCCCTAGATCTTATACTTCTCTGAATTCAACCCTGATAATTAATCCCCAAGGAAAGATCGAGGCAAAATTTCTCCTTGCCAGAAAGCACTGAGTGCCCTGCCTAGTTAGTGCTTAATAAAGTAAATGATACTAACTGAGAAGTGCCAAGTTGCTTCTAACGTAAGTTTGCTGGATCTGAACATCTCTTAAACTAAAGACAATTAGAATTTTTCCCTCTCTTTCATGCCATTCAGTAGGAAAGCAAAGTTTGCATTAAAAATTAATTAATGGTGAAAAGGTAGAGTACACTGAATTAATATACATAATTATACCCAATATTGAAGTATGTATAGATGTACATGCTTCATATATAAAATAATAATAATCCTATCACTAATTAACCATTTGATAGTAGAAATCCCATTTATCTAACTTTCTCTAAAATGTGGGTTGACAGTATACACCAGTGGAAACTTAACTAAGTGATATATATTTGCCTAGAATGTGTGAGGTTCTAACCTCAGTCTCTAGCACACATTCACTGAACAAGTATGTACTTCAAAGAACTGCTTTTAAAAGCCCAAACACTTTTTATGAGACTATAATGACAGACTACAGCCTCAAAATCATTGAAAACTTAAATATCCTGATGACATTTTTCTGACACTTGGTGACTTGTTTCACAAATTAGCCCCTGCTGATTCATCGTGGAATGACAATTCCAATGGCAGCTAAAGGAAATGGTTTCCTGTTTCTTGATTGCAAGTGGAAAAAAAGAAGATTTATTTTTGAGGGCTAGGTAGATGGCTCAGGATTTAAGAGCACTTGCTGCTCTTGGAGAGGACCTGAATTCAGTTCCTAGCACCCACATCAGGAAGTTCATAACCACCTGTAACTCCAATTCCCAGAAGAATTTAATAACCTCTTCTGGTCTCTGCAAGCACGAGCACACACACACACACACACAGAGAGAGAGAGAGAGAGAGAGAGAGAGAGAGAGAGAGAGAGAGAGAGAGAGAGAGAGAGAGAGAATAATTGGCTACTCATTCCCTTCTAAGGAAACCAAACACAGTATTCATATTTTTGGTTTTTTTAAAAAAATACAATGATGAGGCTGAAGAAATATCATAGCTGATAAAGATTGTAGAGCATAGACATAAGGACCTGGCTTTGATTCCTTAGAACCTTCACTTTTAAAAGTAATCAAATTTTTTTAAAAAAAAAAAAAAAGGAAATATAGTGCTGTAGTTGCAGTGCTGCGGAAGCAGAGATAGACAGGTCCTGGAGCTCCATAGCCAGCCAGCCTACTCTACCTGGGAAGTTCCAGGCCAGTGAGAGAACTTGTCTCAGAAAAACATAACATGAAAGGTTGGACAGCACCTGAAGAGCAACACTGGGGGTTGATCTCTGACCTCTGTACACTCTTACATGCCTACCTACAAAGAAGAACATGTACACACACATACACACTCAGACAAAACAACACATCAAGGTCAAGGTGACGACTCTTGAAGGACAGGGTCAGGCATTCCTGTTCTTCCTGGAGGAGACAGCTGTGACAGATTTGAAAAATCTCTTTCTTTTGTGTTTTGTGTTTGTTACCAACAATGGCACAGTGTTTTGGGAACTGAGCTCCGATCTATTCTGGGGCTTGTGGCTCAATTGTGTTTGCTTGCAGCTGAGCATATGGTTGATGTTTCAAATAATTGACAGTTGAAGGTGCTTTTCAAATAAAACTGATCAAGTGGGACAGGGTGTTCCCTGAATTCAGAGAATTTGTCTGATTATGTGAGGTAGGTTAACAATTAAATGAACTGCTGAGTGAGGGAAGTGACTTAAAGGTCACTAGAGTGGGTAGGACACATTTATTAGAAGGGCTAGCTTTGAGGTTGAGTAGAGATGTGCCCATTTTCTTCTCTGACCTGGAAAATCAGGTAAATAGAAAAAAGGTGAAGTGAGCTGAGATTGCACCATCTGTAATAATGTAGAATGCTAGTCAGTGTAGGGATATAAGGAGAAGAGCGGGTGCTGATTTTAATAGAGGGGTTTACATGAAAGTATGCAGAGGACACTTAGTACCAGGGCCTTTTGTGGTCAGAGGTTGCATTTAATCTCAGACACTTTCCTCTATAGGACAATTAAAGGGACAAGTTAGTAAAAATCAGGGGGAAAAAAAGGTTTATTCAGTGTGGTCACAATGAGAAGAGGAAAAGTCCAGTGACCTACTGACCCCAATGTGTCTTTCATAGCTAGACATGAAGTTTATATTTTGAGGCCAGAGACATGCATAATTAAGCAATTCTCGTGATGTGGTTCTGCCTATCACTGACCCATGCTTGCCTCAGCTCTAGGTTCTAATTGAAATCTCTTCTTGGAAAACAAGCTCCTTCTCAACCTGGTTCCAGGCTTGTATCTTTTCTTTCAGTTGGTGTGAGATTCTTGGGGAAATTTAAGCTTCTTAAGGTACATTGTTTTGATAGTCTGCTGGCCATGTGAAGGACAAAAGTGTTTCCTTGGAATATTTTCAGGTTGGTGTAAGTGGTAGGCCACCGGAGATGACCACTCAGATAACAGTTTATAGCCAACTAAAAGTTTTTATTCCATCTGACTGGGACCACACCCAGGTATTGAGGAACCTAGCCTAGGTGTGGCAATGGGTGTCCAGAATATGGGGTTTTTGAAAGCAGAAAGCATGTCCTCGCATCACACTAAGCAGCATTAAGGGGTGTGTTTTCACAGAAGCAAGCAGTTTAAGAGAAGCTAAGATAGCCAGTTATCTCTAAGGGATTCTGCACAAACAGGGTAACTAAGATAAGTTAGCTAGGGCAGCCTGTCCTTGGCTTGGTAGAACAGAGTTGGATAGAGTTTTCCATGGGATTCTCCATCAAGGAGATCTATTTCTAGTTAAATCTGAAATGACTCAGAAAAAATACAAGATAGAAAAATCTTTACATTGGCATGTTCTATTACATTAGTTACAAATTTGAGATCCTTGTGCCCAGTCTCTTTCCATAATTAGCACCAGATAACAAAGGCAGACTAGACTAGGTAGTCTGGGGATGGGAGTGCCTTCTCTTGGTGCACTAAAACTAACCAATCAAAAATAAGGACAGTAAGTGAATGCCAGCTGCAAAGACAGTCAGGGACTGAGATCTCCTCTTCATCAAGCAGCAAACCCATGCCTGCAGAATACCTTCTTATAGGCTCTGAGGAACATACAAGCAAAGAATAACAGACAGCCAAAGCACAACTGCCATGTGAACAAAGTATGAGAAGTAGTGTCTCAGAGAGTGCAGGGAGATGGTTCAATAACAGAACTGCAAATACTTTCTCAGAAATAAGAGATCTCTAGACTGAAAAGATCCACTTAGTTTAGGGGATGTCTCACTACATGAAAAGAAAAACTGAATTCATATTCCCAGTATTCATGTAAAAGATTATGGGTGTGTTTAGAATTCCAGCACTTAGGGCAGAGACAGGGTGGATCCTTGGGACTCATTGTCCAGCTGCTTTAGAGGAACTATCCACCTCTAACTTCATTAAGAGAAATACTGCCTCAAAATGTTAGGTAGGGAAACAATTGAAGACATCCCAACATCACCTCGTGTCATCCACATGTGATTTACAGATAAACACACACATAGCACATTGACTGTCCACAAACTAGTATGGATTAAGCTGCATATGAAGGTGTTTGCATTTTAGAGCACCCTGAAACCAAGGCTGTTGGAGTAAAACAGTGTTCACCACAAACACACATCCCACCTTAGGAACTACCTGTCGGTCTTAGGATGCTGTGACTGGGTCAGGAAAGAGTTGCCCTTAGCCGTTTTTAGTTCTAGTGACATCTCTATAGCCCCTTCAAAAGGATGCCTGTCAAATTCTGCTCTGAGCTTCTCATGTTCTAGCTACAGATTCTATTCCCTGCCCTTTGTTACTTTCTGTTGCCAGTGGCAGTTCAGTCAGCCCATCAGAAATGTTCCAGATGTCTAGCTTCAGGTAGAAGCCACCAGAGCTCCACTGCCATTCTCTTGTAAGTGACCTTTGCACTTATTTGTAATTGTAGTAGACAAGGGATGGATAACTGACTCCATTTTGATTAATCGACTCTGAACCCATCAATGCAATGGTATGGGACTGGCATCTTTCGCTTTTACCACCAAGTTATGAAATTGTCATGTCCCAGATGCTGTGTTAAGTAATTTACATACATCTAAATAGCCTGAACAAGCATCCAATTGTAAAGTTACAGCACTCCTCATTTTAACTCAGATGTAACCTAAAGTTGTATGTTTTTTTTAACTATCTTCACATCACATGAAGATTATATGGAAGCTACAAGCCAGAGCTCACACATGTGCAGGGCAATCTGAATGCTGGTACTAAGAAGATATTCCTCACCCAGCATGCATTTGATACCCATGGTGTTTACACAGGAATGAAGGGAAAGCCCCCAAAGCTGCTGCGAGAAAATAGAGTAGAGATTGCAATGTGAAAGATTTCACAGCTCAGTCCTTTTCTCCAGGCTTTTAGGGGGATGACAGATACTATTTTCTGCCTGAAACAGAACAGCTTGAATCATGATTTTTCAAGTTGGATGTCAGTTAGTTTTTGTCTGAAGTGTGGTGTCAATGAAGGTTGTGCTGAATGGGTTTCCTAATTCAGTATAAATTGGCATTAAAATAAAATGCATGTTTTCCAACCAGTATCAACCAATACTTAAGAACCATCAGAAATGAGAAAATTCATGTTATTTGTTTCCAGTGAAATTTTAATTCATCATGTTTTAGTCATAGTTTCTGCATTCATTAGTTTCTTATAATAATGCATCTTGATTCTGGGGATGACTTGTTTTTGTATGTCCTTTTGACAGAATAATTTTCCCCTCATCAAAATAATTCAGTAGATAGTGACAGTGGGTGCCGGATCTTGATGGCTGTGATCATAAATGCCTGTGATGCACATAGGCCCATTGTGGTTATTTTTATTACAGAGAAAGCTGTGGTCGTATTATTAAAATGTCCACAAAGCAAAGAAAAAAACAACTTTTTTTCCTGTCTCTCTCTGTACTTATTTATATACCACTTGGAATTTAGCCTTTACATTTTTGTTTGTTTGTGGTGATTTTTTTTTTGCATTTGCTTTTTAAAAACACTTGTTAACATATATTCAATATATAAAATAATGGGTTTCATTATGGCATTTTTCTAGAAACATGGGATATATTTGACCATATTCATCCACTAGTTTCCTCTATTGGTTATAGTCTTTCATGTCATATGTATATATGACATGTATATAGATTTGTAAATATGTATTCTAGTTTTTACATTTTTACATAAGAAAGAAAATATGACTTTTGTCTTTCTAAGGTTGGCTTATTTTAACTAATTTGATGATCTCCAGTTCCTGGAAATGACATAATTTTGTTTTTCTCTGCAGCTAATAAAACTATGTGTATACACTTATATACTGTGTGTATAAGTAACATTTTCTTTATCTGACTATGGCAGTTCTGCAGTTTACCTCAAGGAAACTAAGTCAGCACAGAGAGCATATTCACTGTAGTCAAGTCACAGCATCAGCTACATGCCTGTCAACAAATGAACAGTCTGAGTTTTGATACTCTCTCTGAAACACCCTCACCTGGCTGAGCACCCTCCATTTTCCCAACATCCCAGGTATGCCTGGGCATTCCTAACCTTCACCTTCTTCTGGACACCCATGACCCAGATGGCCCCCATGTTCTCTTCCATTCCACCTTCCCTCTGGTGACATAACTGTCTTTTTCTCTTGCTATCATTGGATACCAAATTATTCTCATATAGAAATGTCACCATCCTTCCCCTGCTTATAGTCCCTTCTATCCTTTTGGTGTCCAGTTTAATTCATGGGTTTCTTTATAATAACAGTAGAAAAGATGGTGATGTTGAGAAATACTCTTTTGCAAGAAAGAGTTCTCTATAAAAAAATAGTGCTATTAATTTAACACTGATATATTCTGGGACCAACACTCTGACATTGGCATGGCAACTCCTGGGGAATCCTCTTCACAAACCACTTGCTAAAGTCCCAGAATAATTATTTCCTAGATTATAATTATTGAGTTATAATAAACCATATCTCATATGCACAGCCTATATTTAAAACATTGCATAGTTTTCTATAGCAATGACATCCAGGATAGTCACAGACTAAATTCTTTATGTGCGTTGTCCTCTCATATATAGGGATGTTGACCCAAGTCTCTATTAGCAGCCATCTCCAGGTCCCAGGGGAAATATCTTCATTCTTTTCCCATGCTTTTCTCTTTAAACAATTTTATCACTTTTACTCAGAGTGCTTCTGAGAATTTTATGCCTATAATAATCTCATCTCTTTTAAATTGTCATTCCTGAACCTATAGCTTTCTTATAACTAACTCCCACACCAGCTTTACTTTTCTGGGATATCTTTTTCTCAGAATTTTCCATCAAACCTTACAAAGTAACCATTAAGTTTATTAGGTATAGAAATTGGATTGGGTCTGTCGCTTTCTGGTTTCCTGTTCTTTGCAAGGTGGTCTTGATTCCGATTCATCTAAAAGTAACTTCTACTGTCACACATGGACTAACACGTGTTAGTCTCCTGCTTAGAACTTGGAAACAGTGGGTTTTAGATTTAAGGCCAGGCTACTTATTTCTTTACATAGAAATAGTTTTAAGAAAAAAAAAATTGTCATAAGCAGTTTACAACTTCAGATCATTAAAGTCCTGATTGCTCCTCTTCTGGAAGGGGCGAGAATTCCAAAGCTTTTCCTATGATTCTGTCTTGTTATTATTTCCCCTTCCATTCTTTCCTCATCTCTCTTACTTCTTAGACTGTCACTCCTAGGGTCATGTGTGCCTTTTCAGTTTTAAAATGGCAAATGCTTTCTTTACTTATTCAAATTAATTTTTAACTAGTCTAATGAGGCCAAATAGATTGGAACAGTACATGTTTTCATGCATGAGGAAGACATCCCCATGACCATTAGGCCTTGCTCCACCATATCCTTAGAAAATCATTTGTATACATTCTTAGCTCTGCTAACAGCATACACTGGGACGTGAGCATGATGGGTGCTTCAGAGAACCAAATATTTAATGATTTTATACTGGTATCCATACTGTTCCCAATTATGGCATAAATGGATCTGACCGAAATGTAATGCCCTAGAATTTTTTTCTTTTATTGAAATTTGACTTTTCATTTAATATATTCTGGTTAAGATTTTACCTCTACCAACTCATCCAAGATCCCACCACTCCCCTCCCATCTGAATCCACCCCATATCTGACACTCAGAACAAAAGCAGATATCTAAAGGATAATAAGATAAAACAAAATAAACAAATCAAAATAGGACAAAACAAACAAAAACAGCTAAAGAAAAAAATAAAAAGGATACACAGTTACACACATGTTTGCATGCATAGGAACCCTTAAAAATACAAAAACAGAAACCAATTTAAACATATATATGTATATATACATATATAGTGCATATATGTTATATATACAAAGGATCTGTAAAATAAACAAAAAATTAAAAATTAAAAATAAATAAAATAATTAAAAATACACAAATATATACCCTGACTAAATAATATGAGTCAAAGAACCTTCAAAAATACCATTGAGTTCATTTTGTTTGGACCTGCTGGGCATGGGACCTGTTCTTAAGAGTGGTTTGTCAATAACATCAGAAAATTTGAAGACAAATGGATGGAACTAGAAAAAAATCATCTGAGTGAGGTAACACAGACCCAAAAAAACAAACATAGTATGTATACTCATTCATAAGTGGATAGTAGCTATAAAGTAAAGGATAACCATGATACAATCCATAGCCCTAGAGAGACTAGGTAACAAGGAGGGCTTGAGCGGGAAAGCATGGATCTTTCTGAGAAGGAAAAACAGAAGAAATCTTCTGGGTGAAGTCAGGGTGAATGGAGGTAAGAAATTGGGTTAGGAGGGGGAGAGTCCTAAAAGAGATGACTAGAAAAGGGTGCATTTCAAGGTCAAGTAGAAATCTGATGAAAGGAAAAATCCCACAAATCTACAAGGATGACCCCAGCAAAAACTCCTAGCAATAGAGGATAGGTAGCCTGAACTGGCCATATCCTGTGATCAGACTGACACCCCCAACTGTTCTCAGAGAGCCTTCATCCAGTAACTGATGGAAACAGATGTAGAGACCCATAGCCAAACATTAGGCAGAACTCAGAGGATCCTGCTGAAGAGAGACAGGAAGATTGTAAGAGCTAAAGAGGTCAGGGATATCACAAGAAAACCTACCAAACAATTAATCTGGCTCATAGGCACTTACAGAGTCTGAACCAGCAATTAGAGATCCAGCATGGGACCTGCCTAGGCCCTCTAAATATATGTGACAATTGTGTAGCTTGGTTACTTCTGGGATACCTAAAAATGAGAGAAATGTTTTACCTAATGCTTTGGCTGGCCCTGGAGAACCTATTCTTCATACTGGATTGTTTTGCCCAATCTTAACACAAGGGGAGGTGCTTAGTCTTACTGTAACTTAATATGTCATGCTTTGTTAATATCAATATGAGGCCTACCCCTTTCTGAATGGAAACAGAAATGAGATGAAACCCATACACAACACTTGCTTGGAACCTAAGGCTACATAGGCCAGTGATTTAGAGGAAACAAAATTCAGTTCTACTGTTCTGCTATATTCCTAGATGATTTTGAAAGTCTTCTCTCTACCAGATTTTTGCATAAATTGCCATTTCAAATATTCCCAAACCACTAGTTATCTTAAAGTCAATTTGCAGCACTTTATGTCCCTTGTCCATAGTGTGTCATCAAGTGCTCCTCCCAGATCTTTGAGCCCTCATGATACTTCTAGCAAAGCATTATTCAAGAAAGAAGTGAGAACTGTCAATGTAAAGCCAATAATATCTAAGAAGGAATATTAGGACATTCTTCCCAAGAGCATGTATTTTATAGTAGCTGATGATGTAAGCTTGAGGAACAGACTACTTTTGGATTTATTTATTTTAAATATCCAAGAAAATAATGTTTTTAAAAATAAGATATAGACTCACAAGAGCTCTGAAGTCATATCACATAGACGGTTGTCTCTACAGAAAGCCTATTAGGACTATGGTTGAATTTACAACCCCATCTATACATGCAATTATATTAAATAAATTTGTGAATTTTGTCTTGTGGCTTTACAATTGATCTTCCAAGAAGTATTTGTGTGGTTTTAATATTTTACATAATATATTTATAAATTTTACACTCACCAAAAATTTCTGTGGCATTTAAGAAGCACCATATTTATGTGTGCATGTGCATTTATATACTTATTTATTTCAATGGCTTGACTTGATCAAAAAGATTATTATACCTTATTGTTTTGATTTTTCTCTCAATAACTGAATTATTAACAAAATAATAATTACCTTGTGTAATCAAAAGAAATCCTTTAAAGAAGCTCTCTATTTATCATATTTTGACCAAGCCAGACGATGTATATACCATACATGGGTGGGGGATATGCTCGTGCATGCATGCCCTCTTATATTACACCTTTGACAGTGAGATTTGCATAGTGTGTAAAGTACAATGTGTTTAACTCAAAAGTTAATTACAGGTCTGGCATGGTGGTACACATCTTTAGCCCTAGCACTCGAGGTACTGGAATTTTCTGGAAGCAGCTCTTGTCCCATGTGATGGCTGCATTCATGGAATTAGAATTTAGACTCTATCCTAGCAATTCTCTAATTCATTTAGAAACTCATTCTTCTTGACCAAGGAGTCAGCAAAAGTTAGAATGTCTATTTTTTCATCCTAGAATATAAAGCCATAGTTCAGAAGCATTAATGTGAACTTTCTTGTTCCTAAAAGATACTTTCTTTTGACAAATTAATTCATTTTGGTATTTGACAATTTCATAGAAACATTTGTGGGGGAGAGTAAGGAAACTCTGTAAATTCTCTTATTTCCAATAGTTACTTGGTGTGCATGCCCATTTGTATTTGTATTTTAGACATTTTCAGCTACAGTCAATCCTTAATCATTTACCATTTTTGCAGTGTTGCAGTACTCACTGTGTAGTGAGCATTGCTCTGGGCATGTTAATTTATTATAAATGAGTCCACACACCTCCATGCAGTAGGCACTGCGCACAGCACTAGGAGGTTATTATCATCATCACTAGTGAACAGAGAAGGACATAAAGTCATGGAGAAATTAAGCACTTTGAGCTGAGGAGACAATGACTTGAATTTAGATCCTCAGAACCCACTTAAAGTGGAGCTGGTATGGAAGCTAACTGTAACCCCAGCACTTGGAACAGAAAGACAGGAAATCTGCAGGGCAGGTAAGCTGGCTAGCTACACTAGCCAGAGTTTATGAGTTCTAGGCTCAGCAAGAGACCTACCTTGATAAATAATGTGGAGAGTCAAGAAATGCTCTTGATTCTGTCTTTAGGCTTCCACAGCAGCATGCACCCATGTGTACATTTACCCCCTCCCCCTACTTGCTCCACAGATATGTAAGGATGTATACATATACACACATTTTTTTTAATTTTAGGATTTTGTTTTCCATTTGAAGAAATGCCCATGGTCCTGCACCTCAAAGATCTCTGAGTTAAAATTTAAACTTGAAGAAGTCTGACTCCTCTGTTCCCATGTCCTGAGTTTGATGCCCCTTTACTTTTTATTTGTGTGCCACATATCTGCTTCCAGTGCCTGCTGAGAGTAAGATGCACAGCTTCATGGATTCCATTAAGTACCACCATGTCCTCTGTCACAGGGAATTTGAGACTATAGACAAAGCATTACTTTCCCATTATTCCAAGAGATACTTAGAGGCACTCTGTGCTATGGGAAAACACACACACTCACACACACACACACACACACACACACACTTCTTCTTCTTCTTCTTCTTCTTCTTCTTCTTCTTCTTCCTCTTCTTCTTCCTCTTCTCTTTTGAGCAAGTGGAAAGGATACTATTATCTAACAAAGAAGAAAACTGAAATTCCTCCCTGCTGCTCATGCTTTTCAACTATTAATATCATCTCCTGTTTTGGCCAAGAGTCAAGCAACTGTTTATGCCTTGCTGGAAAATCACTGTTATTCATTCAACAAATGAGAAAGCTGAGAGAAAGAAATAGCTGTTGTATGATTGGCTTGTGATCATCTAGGATTTGTTAAAACTAAGGGAACAATCTAGTATTTCTGATCTGACATCTAGAGCATGTCTGGAAATATCATCTGGGGTCACTCCCATTTGCTGTTCTTATGTGATTTTTATATATGCTACTTTACTACATACATATGTATGTGTATACATCAATGTACAAATATTGCATACATATGTATATCTAAATGGCACATATAGTACACAAATTATTAAGAAATTACAATGTCCTAGTAATTTTAATAATGGGGTTTCAGAGGCTATGTTTCTGACTCATTTTTCCAATAGTACATCTCTCTACAGCTGCAGCCAGAACCTTCACTGTGTCTTAGGCATCTGACGCCCCTGAGAGTGCTCTGTGGACCTATGAGGAGTTTTTGAGAATGATCCAAAGCTGGTTCTTTACACAAACATTCAGATACTCAAGATGTTTAGACCTGGAGATACTCCAGAGTTGTGTGCTGTCATTTTTCCCATTGTGAGAAAGAGGAAGTTACTTGGTACCCAGCCAAAGGATGGTTTATGTGCTCAGCATGAGAATGGAGGCAAGCATTCTAATGTTGCTTGAGAAAGCTTCATGATGTCCTTGCCCCGTGTATCCTCCCCCAGACTTGTTTTCTGTCAGAGAGCAAAAGGATAAGAAGCTGAAAGAAGCAGCGTGTTCCTCAGTCTTTCTCAAGACAGTCTTAAATGTTCATTTCAGTTTGGATTTCTGCATAGAAATATAGACTGTGAACCATGTAGTACCAAAGCAGACTTTGACTTGTACAAACATGACTTTGTTTCCTCACTGTGGATATTAATAATAAAAAAGGGAAAGAAGTAAAAACTTGGAATTATTATTTTTTAATTCTATGAAATACTGAATATGTCATGGCTTATGTGATGCATAGCCACTTGCACAGAGGAAAAAATGAAGCAGGAAAAAAGAAAGGTGGTTATGACAGAAAAAGGGAGCAGCAGGAGCCAAACATGTTCACAGTACACTGTATGCATGTATGAAATTGTCAATAATTACATTTAAAAAGTTATTTCTTTTAAATTCTCAAATGCCCACATGAGGTAGATATTGTTATTAGCCTTCAAATGGGAAAATAACATCTTGGAACCTACTTAAGATTACAAAGTTATTAAATGGAAAATTTAGCATTTAGGTATAGTTCTCTTTATTCTTAGAGAAGGTCTTCTGTCTGCTGTCTGTCTCTCTATCTCTTCCCTGTGTGTGTGTGTGTGTGTGTGTGTGTGTGTGTGCGCGCGCATGCGTACATGCCTCTCTGTCTCTGTCTTCTCCTTCCCTCTATATGTCAGTCAGTCTCTTTGTCTGTCTCTTTCTCCTTGCAAGTATGTATCTGTGTTTATAAAATACATACAAGGTTCCAATTGACAAACTTTTATTTATTTGACAAATGTAAAACCCACCCCAATCCCACCCCTCACCTTCTCTCCATCACAGTCATTAACTGAATGAAAGTTACCAAGAACACCTTGATCTAAAACCAGCACTGCGTTAATATCTTCATCACATTCTCATTCAATGTCCGAGCCATCCTAAAAGTATGTAATGTTTTTATATGAGAAAGGATGGGATAGAGACTTAGAAGATCAAGACACAATGTCATTTGTCAGTGGAAAGAGCCTCAGAGCGCACTGAGGGTACTTTCAGCTTGGTTACTCTAAATTGAAATTAGGAGAAAGGAGCTACCTTCAGGGGAACAAAATAATCCAAGTTCAACAAATGAGTTGAGCTTCTTCATCTTTGCCGTAATTCCATGCCCATTGTATAAAACAGAGCATAGAGACTCAGTGGATAAGGCATTTGCCACATATGAATGACGACCAAAGTTGGCATACCCAGAGCCCACTCAACAGCCTTACAGCCACACTACCTGTAAAGCTGAAGACAGACAAGGGATCCGCAGGACAAGGTGGTGGGCTAGACTAGCTGAACCAACAAATTCTGGCTTTAAATGAGACAGCACCCTTAATGTATATAGTGAGAGTAGTTAAGGAACACACCTTACTTCAACCTCTGCCCTCCATACACACATGTATATGTGTGCACATGCACCTACACATATATTCACACACACATGTGAGTGAACACATACACCACATTTACACATCACTCACACAAAGTACAGGAAAATATACAACATTTAGAAGATTTTTTTAACCCAAACACTTCGCAAACACATATTAATAAATAGCTACAGCTTTTAATTTTCAGTGAGAGAACATAGTGCAAGTAAATTGTATTCTAAGTAAAACCAGACTTTGTATACTATAAACTTGGGAGCCAGTCAGGCAAAGTGTGCCAACCTGCTAATTCATGAAATTTTCACTTGTAACTGTCCTCACTTGAGAAATTAAATTTAGTGAGGAGTTCTTTCCTGTAGTCTCAGAGAAGCAGCAGGCAACTGGCCTGTTAAAATACTTACTTCAACTTATATGATCATCTTATAATAAAACAGCATTTTTTCCTTTACAATTATTATTATTCTTTATTTTTAAGCCACTGAGTCCAATTAGTGATACCCATAGATGTGGTGTCATCCATTGGGGTGGAGGCAACCTACCAGTGGCCACACTACAAAAAAAAAAGTGACCCTCCCTCACCCATTAATTACCTGTTGCTCTTAACTAAAGGTGAGGCTTCAGGAGCCCTTCCTGGTCTATACTGAAATTTTCCACTGGTTTTTATCTTGGTTAAAGCTGCTGTGAGTTGATTGTGCATCAGCCATGATTTCCTGGCTTCAGTCCCATCTTATGACTCCTCGTCTTTCTGATGCTTTTCCCATGTGATCCCTGCATCCCGGCGGGGAACATTTCAGTGTCAAGTATGCAGTGAGCACTTGCCCTTTAAATACTATCTCACTACTACTTTTGTCTTCTTCCTGTAGTAAAATATCTCTATCAGGTTGCAAGCTCACAAGGCATTCTCTCCAGTATCTGAAGTTCTTTGGAGGCTGGTGGCTCTCCAATGACTTCTGTGGTTGGCAGAGCTTACCAGCACTATAGAATAGCTCACCCAACAACTCAGAATACAGCCACAAACTTTGACACCTCCCTAACTGAATGTATTATTCTCTCACATTATCGTGTGTGTGTGTGTGTGTGTGCACATGTGTGTGCTCATATGAGTATGTGCATGCTCACATGTGGGCAGACACATGGGCAGGTGAACATGCATGTGTGTATGTAAGCCACAAATCAACCTTGAATGTTGTTCCTCAGACACTACTCACATTGTTTTGTTGTGGGAACAAGATCTCTCACTGTGGCCTGTGAGTCATCGAGTAGGCTCACTGTGGCTTGTGAGTCATCGAGTAGTCATCGAGAATGGGTAGCTGGTGAACTAAGGGGAACTTCTCTTCATGTTCCAGTGCTGGGAATATGAGCACAACACCATGCTGTCCTTTTTAGTAGGGTTCCTGGAATCAAAATTATACTTGCATGACAACACTTTACTTCCTGAACTTTCTCCCCTTTCTCTATCCTTTTTTTTTTATATTCATTACAAAAAGTGACTGTTTATAATGACATTTTATTCAAAGTATACCATATACTTTGCCGATGATGATTGTTTGTCCATAGCCAATTCTAACACAGCACCATGTAAAATACTGGATTCACATCTTACTTATATTGCTGGCCTCTAGTGTGCATACTCCAGTCAAAAGCTAATGTAACTCACCCAAATGGCATGGACTCAACATGTGAGCTCCCTAGGAATGTATGCTATAAGAATCTTGTGCAGTTATTTCATGGGACACTTTGTAATAAAGACCTTTATGAGATACTTGTCTTACCTCCCCTTACAAACACCCACTCATCCCATTGCCTTCAATGCAAATTGATGACTGACATTTTTCCTGTGACCAACTCAGTGTGACTGTCCTCACTGCAGGTCCAGAGGTCCCCTCTGGGGTACTCACCACACTTTAAAGGAGTGATTCTCAACCTGTGGGTGAGTGACCCTTTTACAGGCCTCTGCAAAGACCATTGAAAACCACAACCATTTACATTATAATTCATGAGTAGAAAAATTATAATTATAAAGTAGCAACAAGAATAATTTTATGGTTAAGAGTCACCACAACATGAGGAACTGTATTGAAGGGTCACAGCATTAGAAAGGCTGAGAAGCACTGCTTTAGAGCAACGGATTACCTAATATCCATTATCCTTAGAAATGTGTGATTATCTGTTTTCCTTTGAAATATAAAATATCTGTTTCCCTTGGAAATGTGAAATTGTCATTCTGGCAGGCCTCTTGTGTGAATGAATCATATGGGACATGTGTATATAATGTAAATATAAGTTGTGTGTTTTATGTTAAATATGTATATAAATGTGGGAATAACTATTATAAATGGCCCACTGGGACCTGAAATGTTTCTGAACTAAGACAATTGGAAATAGTAGAAAACCAGCTGAATAGCAGCACTCCTTGCTCTCTCCTTCCAGCCCCTCCCAATGGGAGGGGTCCCTGCTGCAGTTATGAACTCTACAATGCATTTTCCTCCATGATGGACTGTACTCAAACTGTGACTCAAAACAAACCCTTCCTCCATTAAGCTGCTTCTCTCCAGGATTTTGTCACAGCAAAGAGAGTAGCAATACAACCCCCATATCACAGTGTGTTTCCATAACTCTCCGTCTTTATAGTAGTGTGAGGGCAATGTGTATTCAAGCAAGATCATCTTTGCATTTTGACTTTTCTTCTTCTCCTGGGCTGCTTGCACACTACACCACACTCTCTTGTGGTACAGGACTGTGGATGTTCTCAGTCTATCATAGGATCATAAAGGAAAATAGCTGATACTTTGTAGTGCATTGCATTACTAAGCTAGCCTGCTCAGTACACTAAGTGTATCACATGGGTTGTAAATTTAGAATATTTCCATTTACAGTATATTTATCAGTGGGTAACCTGCAAATTTAGGAATTCAATCTTATATCTTTGCCCTCACAAACATCTATGTTGATTAACTGCTTGCTATATGCAAAGGGTATTTAGTAAATGCTTCTGCTGGCCTGAGGCTGTGTTAGATGTAAGAGGTACAATCCATGTCTTCAGAGTTTTGGACATTTAACCTGAGTGTATAGAACATTGATACAAGAAGCTATGGTAATGTAAGTATATTCTATATAAGTGCACATATATACAGAGTACAAGCCCATGTGCACGTGAACATCAGAGAAGAACATTGGGAATGCTCCTCTATCACTCTCTGCCTTGTTTCTTCAAGACACGGCCTCTACTGACCATGGAGCTCATGAATTTGAAACCAGGCTGACCGGTAGTAACAATGCTTCTCATCTCCCTGTCTCCACCAACTCCCCACCTTAAAGTTCCTAATGACATGCTCAGCCTTAGATGAATATTGGACATCAAAACCTGGGGCTTCATGCTTACACTAAAATTATCCTTACCCTCTTAGCCATCTCCTCAGTCCTGTAATCTTATTTTACATTGGGACAACAGATCTGATATCTTAGTCACATTGACTTATTATTTAGCTAGGAACTTTATTGAAAGTGATTGTTCTGTCTGATTCATTTTTCTCTCCCTTTCTTCTATCCCACACTATGTGGCTTAGCAGAAGTGTAAAGTTTATTTAGTTTCTTTTATTTGGCTCCACTGCAGCATGAAGTCATTAGTGCCATCACCATAAGAGGACTTTGTTTTATTTTTTGTCACCCAGCACATTTTTATTGTCAAAATGTTTACTAATCATTCATTTTATTTACTCTAACTGGAGAAGTTTCACAAAAATCTTGTGACTATTTAGGAAGAAATGCTTTAAATTATGACTTATCCCCTGTTCTGTTGGCCAGTGAACACTCCATGGCTTAAGCATGGCTCCATTCAATGAAAATTTTCATAGGAGCAAAGCTCTTCTCTGGGCATGTTTGTTGATCTCCAGGCCCCAGGACCTTTCCCTTCCCCTCAGAGCATGGTGTGACCAGAAATGGCAAGACATGGCTAGGCTTTTGTGTGTGTGTGTTTGGTTAGAATTATGATTCTGAGAGGCTGAGAAAGACATGCATGTTTTTCCAAGTCTTGAGTTTTTGAGATTATTCTTATAATAAGCACGGGACTGGAGAGATCAGTGGTGAAAGCTTTTATTGCTTCGGCAGAACACTCTGGTTTTCTTCCCAGGAACCACATGGAGGCTCACAACTGCCTATACCTCTAGTACCAGAGAATCTGATGCCTTCTTCTGGTCTCCACAGCCTCCTGAATGCACATAGTGTGCACAGACTCATGTATGCAAATACACACATACAGATAAAAACAGTAAATAAGCTCTTAGGCAGAAAAACATATGGGTAGCTCTGTTACAATGCAGTCTAATACTGAAAAGCAATAGGATAAAACACATGACTCCTTGAGGAGCTGAGGGAAACATGGAGATGCTATGTGGGAACTCCAGCTGAAGAACTATGGGTTGAGAAGTGTTCTGCTGACATCCAGGCTTCACAGCTCTTCTGCATAGCCAAGCACTGTGGCATCCTCTCCCCTCGCCCTGAATGTGTTTCTCTTCATTTCACTCAAAAAGTAGTTTGAAAAGTGTCAGTTGTCCATATGTACAACAGAGACAGCATTACACTACATAAATCATAATTGCTGGTACTCACTTCAAGTTCACTATCATGAAGATAGCAATATTATAATCCTGAAATTGAATTAGTTCTTAAGATTGTAATTAAGAATCTGCTTAGAGAGATTCCAGTAGATAAATCACTCTCAACTATAAGACACAGTGACTCTTCATACAAGGAACTAAAATATCATAGAGATATGAAAACTGTCTCTATATTTTATATTCTCCATATATTCTATAAATATAGGAATACAAAGATATGAAAATGTATGTGCTCTTGAAGCCACATGTTCTCATGTAAAGATAGTCAAGGAATGTTTCATGATGCCACCTGGAAATTTCATTTGCATAGCAGATGATTGACCTTGTGTGGTGCTGGCTTCTCCTGTAAAAGCTGTTATAGGGAAAATTTGGTTGCCTTAATGGGAGTAAAGTGTCTCAATTAGAAGTGTGTCTCACCCGTGTGAGCTGAGAAGTGTCTAAACCAAGCTCATCAGGGAAAAAATAATGTTAAGCAGTTATATCTAAAATGAAAGGAAATGGCTCGTGTAATTAAAGGAAGTGAAGGAGTGATACCTTCCTAGAACAGGACCCTCTGTTATCACTGAAAAATTAAAAATGCAAAGGAGAAGCACCTGCCCTTTGATCCTCTGCTCATGGAGGGCAACCTTCTGTCTCCCCCCACCCCCAGTGCCTGCAATAAACACTGGGATGAACAAGGCCAGTGTTGCTGTATCTTATGCTAAGAGTTTGAGCTGGGCGTAAATGCTTAGCTCTTATATTACAGATCACCTTCTCATGTAGAATGCTATAAAAATCAGTTAGACATTTGAATTTTCATAAGTCATTGCCTTTTAAATGGCGAGATAGAACATGAATTCTACATGGCCATAGTGGGATTAACTTGTTTTATAAAATATAGTCACCAGTTTAACAAGGAAATTTTATAACGCATGACAGAACAACTTGGCATTAATTTGCACTTATACTTAGCCACCATGAAAAATACTCCATCTAAAACCACACTGATGGAGAAGTCCTGTGAACTCAGCTACTGCAAAGGCTGAGGAAGAAGGATTGAAAGTTCAAGACAAGCCGAACAATAGAGGGTTTGCAAGGCCATCCTGGGTAGTTAAGTGAAATACTGTCTCCAAATAAAAAGTAAGAAGGTGGCCTAGGGTAGAGCTCAGCAGCTGAGTTTGTGCACAGCACACAGGAGGGCCAATGATCTATCCCCAACAATCCACTAATAAAAACAGAGAGGTGGGGGGGAGGAAAGGAGAAAAAAGGAAGAGGAAAAAAGAATTCATTAGAAGCAGTAGTTGGCTGCTGAGAAGATTTGGTAGTCTATGCTTTGCAAACAGGATTTGAGTTTGATTCCCCCAGAATCCATGTGAAAAAGCTGAGCAGAGCAGCACATGCCTGAAAACCCAGCTCTGGGAAGACAGAAAACAGGCAAATCACCAGAGCTTGCTATCTAGACAACATAGTAGACAAATCAATGAGCTTCAGGTTTATTGGAAGACCTTATCCCCCAAAATAATGTGGAGCATGATTAAAGAAGGCACCAGATATCAGTCTGTGGCTTCCAGGAGCACACTCCCCTTCACACACTCATGCATATGTACACATGCACATTGTACAACATATACATACACACACAAAGAAATATTGACCTTATCATTTTTATTTTATAAATGGCAATGTTTTGTTCTGCTTGAGTTGTCTAACCAGTAGAACTTAGGCAATAAGCCTAACTACTCAAAGAGTAATTTTCTTTTCGTTTAAAAAATTTGTTTCCATATCTATCACTGCCCCGTATCCCCTCCTCACAGTGTCCCCCAGTCCTCCCTCAGCCTCCCCCAACCCTATACTACCACCCATTCCTCAAGGAGGGCAAAGAGTTCCAAAGTGGATCAGTTCAGTCTAGTGGATCAGTTCAGTCTGGCATTTCCAGTTGAGGTAGGTTTGAGCCCTCATCCCAGTATAAAGGCTGACTAAGCTGTTCCTCTGTAGAGAATGAGCTCCGAGATGTCAGTTCATGCACAGGAACATAGTCTGATCCTACTGCAAGAGGCTCCACAAATCCCACGCCATTTGACAGTCATCTACCTTTGGAGAGTTTAGTTCCTTTTTGTTCCTCAGCAGTTGTTTCTGATTGAATGAGCTCCCAATAGCTCCCGTAAGCCATCTCTGTGGGTCTTCTCCTCATGATCCTGATCCCTTTGCTCATATACTCTCTCCTCTCTCTCTCTTCAGCTGGACCAGGAGCTTGACCTTGTGCTTAGCTATGGATCTCTGCTTTTGCCTCTGTTCGTTGCTGGATAAAAGTTCTATAATGACCATTAGGGTGGTCATTCATTTGATTATAGAGGAAGTCCTGTTTAGGCACCCTCTCTACTATCACTTGGAGTCCTAGCCAGGAACACCTTAAGGGTTCTTGGATATTTCCTTAGTACCAGGTTTCTTAGTACCACGGTGGCTCCCTCTATCAAGATGCCCACCTTTTGTTCTCCCTCTCTCTTGCGCCTCTCACTCCACCATCTCCCTCCCTCATGATTTGTTCCCATCTCCCCTTGCTCACTCCCCATTATGATCCCAATTTACTCAGATCTTCTTTATTTTCCCTTCACAGGGAGATACCTGGATGTCTCTCTTAAGTTCCTCCTGTTACCTAGCTGTTCAGGGGTTGTGGTTTGCAGCCTGGATACTCTTTGCTTTGTATCTAAAATGCACTTATGAGTGAGTACATAATATGTCTATTTTTCTGGGCCTGTGTTACCTCACTCAGAATGATACTCTCCAAATCCTTCCATTTTTCTGTAAATTTTAGGATGTCATTTTTTTCTGCTGCACCACAGCCTACAGAATGGGAAAAGATTTTCACCAACCCTACATCTGACAGATGACTGGTCTCTAAATATACAGAGAACTCAATAGAAGCCAAAAAACAAATAATCCAATTTTAAAAAATGGGGTTCAGAGCTAAAAAGGAAATTCTCAACAGAAGACGTTCAAATGGCTGAAAGAAAGACAGACACTTACAGAATTGCTCAACATCCTTAGCCATCAGAAAAATGCAAATCAAAACAACTCTGATATACCATCTTACACCTGTCAGAATGGCTAAGATCCAAAACACAGATGACAGCCTATCCTAGAGGGGATGTGGAGCAAGGGAAACACTCCTCTATTGCTGGTGGGAGTGTAAACTTGTATAACCACTTTGAAAATCAGTATGGCTGTTCCTCAGAAATCTGGGAATCAATCTCCATGATGATCTAGCAATACCACTATTGGGCATGTACCCAAAGAATGCATGTTCTTACCCCTAGGACATTAGCTCAAGTATGTTCATAGCAGCATTATTCATAATAGCCAGAACCTAGAAAAAACATAGATGCCCCTCAACTGAAGAATGGATTAAAAATTAGTAGTATATTTACATAGAGAGTAATTTCTATGTACTCTCTGCATCCCAGCCCAGAAGCAGACATCTGCAAGAATCCCTGGTGTCTGTATATGAGCATCTAAAGTTATTCTGTCTTCTTTGTAGGAAGATATCTAAGGTCACTCTTGGGGAAAAAGAACTGACTGGTATTTATCTAGGTGTTTTCTGATTACTGCTGCTGGCTGCTGGATTTTATCTCTGGAATTACCCCAAAATCTATTAATATAGAACTGTGGCCTGAATAAGTGGAAGGTCTTTATGTGCATATCATGGAGGTGGGTTTGGACAGCAGCCTATTTTTTTTTTTGAAGCAAGGAAGCTTCTCACAACAAATGTCAATGCTTTGAACACTTACAAATATAATCACAGACAAAAATAAAACTTCAGATATCTTCTTAGAACCAAAACCAGAGGCTAGAAAATAATTCTTTTCATTATTCTTTTTATTGCATTTGTAATTTATGTACTTCCACTAGATTTACCTGGGTTTTTTAGAAGTATTTAAATTTTTTCCTTTTATTATTATTATTATTAACAAAGAAGTCACACTTTCTAACCTTGTATATCCTTATTCAAGGTCCCTTCCCCCTCCCACCACATCAGGTCATTCTTTCTTCTCCACAACTCCCCATCCCCTCCCTGGGCAAGCAGCAGACAGTTCCATGGTCCCACTGACCCAATATTGCTTAGTTCAGTCTCCACTCCTGGCAGATCCAGATTTCTCCCCTCTTCCTCAAGACTGAGTCAGGTGTTCCTCTAGGGGGAGTGGGATCCACGGAGTCAGTCCAGGGTGTTTCTGATCCCAAGCTGTTCAGTGGTTGTGGTTTATTTAAATTTTTTATGTAATGTTTCGTCATGCTCTAAAGTACATAAACCTCATGTATTTCACTCTTTTTTCACTTCCTGAGTGTTTTTAGTTTACTTTCACTGAAGAAACAATCTTTGGTTGCTCAATAAAAAAACAACACATAGATCAAATTTTCAAATAGCTATACATTTACATCATTTTTTTCTGAACAAATACTGATGCATTATCATATACCCTATTTGACGCAGTGGGTTTATCTACTTTGTAGAAAAGTGATACTCACAGATCAAAAGGTTAAGCTACCTTCCTCCTTCTCAGGGAAAACTTGATCTCTCATATTCATCGGGCGTTGTCATCCTTTCCTGTTTCCGGTTGACTCCAGTCTTCTCTGTGCTGCACATAGAGGGGGATATGATTATCTCTGGGAACTTCAAGTGTCAAGCTATTTGATTTGTATTTATTTTAATGAAAGTAGATAGAAAAGGTGCTTAAAAACAGGGGTATTTATGAACATATGCAATTAAAGCACATTTTGAAAATGTTCTTGTATTAATAAAAAGATGATGCTAATTAAAGATTTGAGTAAGATTTTAAAAAACTGAAAGAAATAAGCAACCCAATTTCTGATATATAATTGTTTCCTAAATATGATTTTTTATTTATAAAAAAGTCTTTTTATTCATATATACCTTGCTCCCCCTCCTTTCCCTCTTCCCAATCCCTCCCAGTCAGCTTTCAGCCTCCCCCTCCCCCTCCCCAAAAAGGGCAAGAAATCCCAAGGTAGGTCAGCTCAGCATGGTTCATCCACGCTAGGCAAGTCCGATTTCCTCATTCCAACATCAAGACTGAGTTAGGTGTTCCTTAGGGAATGTATTTCATTCTTATTCCCAGGGGAAATTTTAATCTTGACACTAAGGGGGAAAAAAAGCATTAGGAAGCTCTTCAAATATTTTTGGATGGACATAATCATTTTCTATTCTTTAACATATTCTAATCTTTTTTCCAGAACTGGGGTTCATACTGTAAGTTTGTGTCAGTTTCTTGACTCTTTCACTAGAGTTGATGGGAGTAGAATCAAGACAAAAGGGGAGAAGAATGCTCTAGCTTTATTTGGGGGAATTGTTATTCTAAACACAGACATACCTGCATAGTCTCCCCTGCACTTAAGAGCCTGGCCTCAGCTCTGCCTCCTCGCACAGACTGTCACAGGTAGACATGTGCTCCATGCCACAGTTAAACCAAATTAGAGCAAGTGGCAGCTTGCTGGTTGCCCTGTACAAGCTGGCACTTAGTTTTACCCCTGTGAGATGGATCCAGCAATGTGATATAGGTCCTGACACCTACCTGCAAAGCAAAGGCATCACTTTAAGGAGATGGTATCATGGTATCCACATCCTACCTGGAGAGTGAACTAGCCCTCTATGTGCAGGGCCAAGTCCTAGGAGAAGCCAGCCTCTTTCCCATCTGCCAGACTATGCCTGTCCTGCTGAGTGGAAGGAGGGGATACAGGTAAAATGGGAGTCTCTGACCTTCTCCTTCTACCCCATGTATCTGAACTATTTTATTTTCTTGGAGAAATCCAGTCACTTAAAAGCCAATGCTAAAACATGAGGAAACAGTTGTCTCTGAAGATTCCTATGAACTTTAAACCAACTGTATAGTTGAAGACAGTTCAGTTGGCAGCAATCAGTACACCTTGCAGACATTTGGTTATCTTTATTTTATTTTTCTATTTGTCTTTCTGTTTGTCTTTCTGTCTGTAGGGCATGCTTCTTCTTCTCAGTTTTCCTTAACCTCTATGCAAAAACAAGATGATATGTTTTTCAGCAGTTTTCAGTTAAAAAGGGGATTATTCCCACAGCAATAAATTATGTTCCAGTTAAGTGAAACATTCTTTCAGACTTGGATATAAAGAAATAGTCTCATTTGTGAAGCAATAAAAATAGTTTTATATTTATTTAAATGTTAGGATCATTTTACATAATCTTATCTTTCTTAGACAAGCAAACAAACATTTGTCTTTTTTGTTTCTTTTGAAGTCATATAAGTAGGAAAGTTCTGGCAATTGAATTTTCAACATCTGATTGGACCAAGTGAATGGGCTGTACATTTCAAAGCTCCCCTAATCCAAAGCATGGCATGAATTTTCTAATTCCCAAGTAAGTGCTACCTAAAAACTTTTGAATATATTATGCTGCCTTCTAATTTTAAACAAATTTGATTTAAGCATATATGCAAATTGTTTCACTTGCTAGTGAGAACACCTTCCCCTGCAGCTCCCAGCAAGGAGCTGAAGATCAGGATGAGTTTATGAAACTCTGATTTTGAATATTGATCAGGCTTTATGCTATCCTGTTAAACTGTGTGTTCCATTATGGATGAGGTCATACATCTGAAAAGTGCCCTCTTCCATATGGAAGTATTTTTTTACTTTGTTAACAAAAAAATGTGGCTCTTCTGTACACATAACCATGCATGAGAATGCATGAATAAATATTGGCTGCATGAATGCTCATTAATTTTCTGTGGCTATTCCAAAGCCCTCATAAAAGCTCCCACTTCGATGCAGTTATTTAGTGCACAATTATCTGACTTGTGTGAAATAAACATGATTTGAGAAAGAAAGAAAAAAAAGAGCAAGAAAGGACTTAGAAAACAATATTTTAAAACTAATCTGTGCCCAGTGTCCCATCCTGTACCATGTGACTGAATGCATACACTCAGGAAAGTAGTGTAGTTCACAAGCATGACTTGGATTTTGTTTAGTTCCATTTGCTCAAGAGTACATCAGCTCCCGAGGTTCAGAGTCCTGAATGAATAGACACACACTCATGTCATACTTCTCCAATATCCAAACCATTTTGTAGAAAAGGAGAGTGATGCATCAACCAACTCATCTTTCACCCACAAGCTGTCACGAGAAAGCAGAATATTGTTACATTGATAAGTGAGTCATATGTCATTAGAAATGAGACTCAAAAAAAGAAAAACAAAACAAAAATACATGAAATCTCATGAATAATTATTGCATGCTTACAATGGGAAACCAAAATTTAAATCTATTAAAACACCTCACTGAGAGAAAAGAGCCTCCCACCTCTACAGACATCTTTCTGCCTCAGAAGTAAGATGCTAATTGGAGGCAAGCTTGATGGAAATAATTACATATTAGTACATGAAGATTACATTAAACTATCTCTCACTTTCCATCTGAGATACAATGTGGTTCACAAGAGAAGTGTGGCAGGAGCAATAGCACCATTTATATTCAAATGCCAGAAAGTACCTTAGAGATAAATATAAAAAGAACTTAAGAACTTTAATGTTTTATTTTTTATTATGAATAAAGTCTTATTTTTTATTCATGTATCCCCTTGTTCAAACTCCCTTCCCCCTCCAACCCTCCCAGTCACTCTCTCTTCTCCCCATCACTTTATCTCCTCCGCAGCAAGGGCAGGAAGTCTCAAGATCCCAAGGTGGCCTAGTTCAGCATCCACTCCACACATATCTGCTTTCCTCACCCCAACATCAAGATTGGGTCAGGTGTTCCTGTGGAGGAAATGGGCTCCAAGGTGCTGCTCCAAGGTGTTTCAGATCCCAAGCTATTCAGTGGTTGTGGTTTGCAGCTTGGGAATGCTTTGCTTTTTGTTTACAGTCCACTAATGAGTGAGTTCATCCCCTGCTTATCTTTCTGGGTTTGTGATACCTCACTCAGGAGGATATTCTCCTAATCCATCCATTTGCCTGCAAATTTTAGGATATCATTTTTTTCTTACTGCTGAGTAGTACTCCATTGTGTAGATGGACCACAGTTTGTTAATCCATTCTTCAGTTGAGGGCCATCTAGGTTGTTTCCAGGTTCTTGCTATTATGAATAATGCTGCTATGAACATCGTTGAGCTAATGCCTTTGGAGTACAAATGTGCATCTTTAGGGTCTGTCTATGCCCAGTAGTGATATTGCTGTATCCTTGGGGAGATTGATTCCCAGTTTTCTGAGAAAACACCATACTGCATTCCAGAGTGGCTGAACAAGCTTAAATTCCCACCAACAATGGAGGAGTGTTCCCTTTGCTCCGCATCCTCTCCAGCATAGGCTGTCATCTGTGTCTTTTATCTTAGCCAATCTGACAGGTGTAAGGTGGTATCTCAAAGTTGTTTTGATTTCCACTTCTCCGATGGCTGAAGATGTTGAACACTTTTTCAAGTGTCTTTCAGCCATTCATAATTCTTCTGCTGAGAATTCTCTTTTTAGTTCTGAACCCCATTTTTTGATTGGGTTATTCAAGGTTTTGGGTTCTAGTTTCTTGAGTTCTCTATATATTTTAGAGATCAGTCCTCTGTCACTTGTAGGGTTGGTGAAATCTTTTCCCATTCTGTAGGCTGTTGTTTTGTCCTATTGACTGTGTCCTTGGTGTTACTTACAGAAGTTTCTCAGTTTCAGAAGATCCCACTTATTGTTGTTCTTAGTGTCTGTGTTACTGGTGTTATATTTAGGAAGTAGTCACCTGTGCCAATTTGTTGGAGGGTATTTCCCACTTCCTTTTCTATCAAGTTCAGTGTTGCTGGGCTTATGTTGAGGTCTTTGATCCTCTTGGATTTGAGTTTTGTGCAGGGTGATAGGCTTGGATCTATTTGCATTTTTCTACACACTACCATCCAGCTATTCCAACACCATTTGTTAAAGATAAAACTGACTGATGATTTTCAATATCTATTATTTTGGATTACTCTCTGAGGCATATTATAATATTTGAATTGCTAAGATCATGAATGCATAGACATCTGGAGTCACTAGGGTCAAAGTCATCTTCAAGGGTATTTACTGTTGGTGCCTCTCTTTCTTTCCTCACCCTGCAGGAGGCCAAGATGATGGCTTTGATCTGTAAAGAGGAGTTTAGCTCATCAAGGTAGACAGTAGGTGATGAATGGTTACTAGTGAAATGACCACACCTTCATTCCTCATGTTCTCTCTTAAATCATTCAAGATCTCATCACCCACTAAAATCTTATAAAATGTGAAAAATGCTATTAAGTACCTTGGGCTTAAAGAATAATCAGAATAGAAATAGGGTGTAGTTTGGTGGTAGAGCACTCTCCTCTGTTTACAGGCTGTATTTGATCCCTAGCAAAAACACATGCACACATGCACTTAGTAGACAGATGATTCTAGTTCTAAAGAAGCCCTGAATACAGTTCCTCTCACAAGAACCAAACAAAAGACTTTGGGTTCCCAATAAAAAAGCAGCCAGTTCTTCCTGAGGACACAAATATTTTCTAAAAGGATTGTCTTAACCATTTTTAATGAAATAAAACTATAATATTAAAAGTTTCTACCTGCTGTGGTCACCTTCTCTATCATTCTAGATTCTTCTGTTCTCTACCTACAATTTTTTCTGTTATTTATTTAATTTTTTGAGACAAGGTCTCTCTATGTGGCTCTGGCTGGCCTGGAACTAGATATGTAGACAAGGCTAGCCTCAAACTGACAGAGGTCCACCTACTTTTTTCTTACAAGTGCTGGGATTGGAGATGTAGACCACTGTTTCAGACCATTCACCTAAATTTTTTATAATGCATTTTAAACTTGAAGTTCCATCATGTCTCCAAAGAAGATAGAAAGTTGCTGATTGGTATCCCTTATTTAGCAGTCTGGATCTTTGGCAGGCGAAATAGCTGGATGCAAACCAAAAGATTAAATATAACAGGAATAAACATAAAACCCTATATTTAAATTTAAAACATTACCCTACAGACAAGTGACAAAAGATTTACACTGAAATAAAGTCAAGATCTGAGGATTTTACTTTGCTACAAATTCAAACATAAATCTATCAAGAATACAGCCACCGAATTCTAATTCAACTTCTTGATCTCAGTTGGTTTCCCCACACCCCTGGAAATACTAGGCTCATTCTGCTGGGCACTGGACAGAAGGCATCAAAAATAAGCAGCCTGATTCTTGCTCACATTGAAGACTAAAAAAATTCTGATATCTCAAAAAGAAAAATATGTACCAGTAGCTTAGAACAGGCTGGGTCTTGAGCATTCATTGTCAGCTAATGGCTGTGTGAATAGTAAATGTCTTTTCAATGGCTCAGGTGTTAAAGACATGATGGCTCATGAGGTATGGAGAGTAATGAGGGCTTTGTCCACTACATGGAGTAACCAAATGATAGATTCATAACTTGACAGTGTGACAATGTTATTGACAGGTGGTAGAAGCTAGAAGGAGGGTTCCAGTTGAAGGAAATAGATCTCTAAGGTTGTGTTCTGGAAGAACATAGTTGAACATAGTTTCTGGTGTGCTGGGTTCTCCTCTCGACTCTACCCCCTCCTCCCTGCTTCTTCTCTTCTCTCTTCCTGAACTTTCTCCTCCTCCTGTTCTTTATCAATCTCTCCCTTCTTCTCTTTCTTCCTCCTCTTCTTCTCCTTCCTCCTCCTTCTTATCCTGCCCCTTTATCTCCAGTGCCCCCATATCTCCTTGACTCTGTGAGAAGATTAGATCTTTCTCTGACTCATGCCATTCTACCTCAACCACCCTCCTAAAGTAATGGAACCAACAACCATGGACCAAAACCTCATCAACGATGTGCAAAACTACATTCCTTTCTAAATTGATGTGCTTGGGTAATTTATTATCACAATGAAAAGCTAACTAGCAAAGTATCTTTCCTATTTTTCATTTTAAAACTTAAATAGCCTTTTTTTTCCCCCAGGGACACACTCCTTTCCCTATAGGGCACATATTGCATAAGTAACATCACCATGCTAGCTACCCACTTGGAAATTGGTTTTCTCTGACATGTCTTCCCTGACATTGCCTCTGAATTTCTTCTTGTATGAGGGGTTAGGTTTTACACTGCATAGTCTGGTTATCTTGCCTATAGTTATATCCTATATTTTTATCTTCTTTGTTCAGTTTGCAGCAAACACATAAGAATGCAGTCACAGCATCTTAACAGAGTAAAGCAATGACTAAAATTAACCATTTAGGAATAGTATCCCTTTTCAAAATCCGAAAGGGTAAATTTGATGTGTACTGTGTTGAGGTGGGGAAGAATATGAAACATGGTTACTCTGAACTAGGGTTTTTATAACCACTAATATATACATATGTGATATTTGCCAAGTGTTTAAAATAACTGAGTCCTCTACAGACATGTTATTGAGCCCTGTATCTGGGAGGGTACTAGGTAGAACAACATAAAGTATTGCCTAAGTAACTGAAACTTTCTATAAATTTTGTGTTTTTATAAGGGGCATCACTATCTATTTCTTTTTTAAGAAAGTGAAATGCCATTCTGCTTCCTCATGAGAGAATCCAAAATGATATAGAAGGCAGTAACTTTTGCTTAGGCCAAAGAGAAAGAGCTCAAGAGCCTCATTTGGCAAGGTCTTTCATTGTCCATTACTGGAACTTGGATTCCTGCTCTAGAGCTATGAATTGGAGAATAAGTGGCCCAGAAGTTCTGGAATTCAAGTCTCTCAGAGTCTCTTTGCTGAAGTGGTTGGGTTTCTGTAAGTAGAACCCATTCATAAGAGTCAGACTTTGAACAAGGATATACATGGATAGAAAATGTGACTTTATTCATAATAATAAAAAAGATGCAAAACAAAAAAAGAAAAAAATGGAAAAAAACAAGAAAAAAAAGAAAAAAAGTCAGACTTTCTCATCATGTCTTCATTAAAAATGATAGAGTCTTCAATGCCACACAAACCTCAAAGCATTTTCTTAGCTTCCTAGACAAAAATAAATTTTGGTATCAGAAAATTTAATTGCAACAAAGGGACTTTTGCTTTTTCCTAAAACAAACAAACAAACAAAAATCCAGTCAAACTAGAAACTTTTGACCTTACTATTTTTTTTTTTTTACATGAAGTAACATACTGTGATTGACCTTTAGGTCAAAATTTTGTTTTTTCTTTATACTAGCCTAATGGCTTTCTTTCTTCTGTTTGTTTGCCTTGTGATTTTAATCTCATCAGAAAGTGTCAGGCTTAGACTTAGGTGGTTGCTTGGCTTCTTTGATCATCAAAGTCAATCCAAGGCCTGAAGTCATGATTTTTTTCTGTAGTTCTTATTGTTTGGGTGTTATATCAAAATGATAATGGGACTTACTTGATTTGTTTCTTTCTTCAAATAATTCCCTTAAAAGCATTTTTGTTTTCTGTTTGTTTTGTTGGTTTTTAAAGATATTTTTATTTTATGTGAATTGGTGTTTTGCCTGCATGTATAACTCTGTAAGGGTGCCACTTCTTGGAATTATAGACAATTGTTAGCTGCCATGTGGATGCTGGGAATTGAACTCATGTCCTCTGAAAGAACAATCAGTGCTCTTAACTGCTGTGCCATTTCTCCAGCCCCTTTATTTTGTTTGTTTGTTTTAATCCTCTAATCAGGAAGATGTCTTATTGGTAAAGGAGGCTTCCTCAGCAGACTGAGGACCTAAATTTACTCCCAAAACTCATGTAAAAGGCTGAAAGCTGTGCTAATACCAGCAGCCTTATGGGAAATGGGAGGGGGAGACAGAAGCTTATGGGCCAGCTAGGTTCACACAGCAGCAAAAGGAACAAGACTTGCTCCAAACAAGGTGAAAACTTAAGGACTAACTTGCAAAATAATGTAGCTCCATACAGGTCAATCATGGCAAGTGTGTGCCTGCATTTACACACATATACATCCACCCATTTCCCCCACACACACACCTATCCCATGCATAGCCCAAAACACAAAAATAAGTCAAGAAAAATTTAAGATTTTCTAATCTTATTTCAATTGTCTAATATCATGTCTTTGATCTGTTTGTATTTACCTTCCTAAGAACTGTTTCAAGTTTTAATAAGTGAACAATTATGAACAGTAGTTCCAAAATTTTTCTGCTTCCAAAAATAAGAGAAAAATATTATGCTTATCTTTTTTCTCTCATTTTTACAGTTTTACCCAAAAATTTATACTTTAGACCAACACATAGCCGCTTAAAATGCAGTGCCTATTTGTAGCCTCATTCTAAAGAAATGAACCTTTCCTGGTGATGTCCAGAAGCAAGGAAGCAAGTATTCAATTTATATTGAAAGATAAACTGTGGGCTAGTGAAATAATTCAATCAGTAAAGTGCCCCTGATGCAAGTCTGAGAACTGGAGTTTAATCACAGAACCCACATTGAAAAAAAAAATTCGGGATTGTAATAATAGCCCAAATCTGGGGAGGCAGAGACATACAGATCCCTGGAGCATGCTGGCCTGAGAGCCTAGCCTACATTATGAATTCCAAGACAACAATAGACCTTGTCATACACATCCATAAAGCAAAAGTGGATGGCATCTGACAGACAAATAAGACCTGTGGTTGTCCTCTAAGTATACACACACACACATACACATACACACACACACACACACACAATGAATGGAATGAATATCAGAGATATGAACTAATCAGAAAGATCATGTTCTTCAACTGGAGTTTCTGGTGTCAGGTTCAGAATCACCAGGTTAAAGGGGAACATCTCATTCATGTTCTTCATTAAGGGCTGATAAGAAGAATTCACAGGTGAACCTGAAGTGTAACCACAATTGATTATGAGGTTCTTCACAGCATTTCTCACAACTCATTGCATGTAGCTTCACAACTGAGTTAAGCCCTGGTGTTCAAACCACTCATATGCAAATTTGTAACCAACTGAGCCATAGAACCAAATCAGTGTCTTCAGTATTTTCCACATTAGAGACATTAATTTCTCCACCTTTGAACATTAATGATTATCTTCAGAAACAGTACACCACGAAATATTGCAAAGGTGTAAATAGAAAACCCTGTTCTCTATTCCAATATATAAATTATTTTTACCAGTTAACATTCTCTCTGCATCTGCATTGCCACACAATTTAACTTAATTTTAAGTTCTAAAGGTCAAAACCGAAGCACTTTTTATATTACACTTTAATTAGCATATTTAGGCGTGTACAACAATTGGCTTCATTATGACATTTTCATACATGTCTATAATGTAATACTGATTATATTTATCCCCCATTTCTCCATTCTATAATCCCTTGTCTGCCTCCCATTTCTGCTGATCCCCTGCCCCTTCCCATCTAGTCCCTCTTCCAATTTCATGCATTTTTGTGTGTCTGTGACCCAATGATGTTTTTTAAGAATCCACACGAGACCATGGATGTGGGATTATTTACAGAAGTGTGGGCAATTTACCAACTATACCACTAAAGAAGATATCTCTCCCTGCTAAGTTGCCTGTCTGTAAGTCCTCAGGTGGGGCTCCCACATGTTAACTGCCTATGAGTATTTAGTAAGGCCCCATGAGCACTTCTCTCCTGCATGGTGGAATCTTGAAGAGCCCGTTCTCATTCAGGTCATATGGCAGGTCATATGGTCAGGTCATGTGGTTGCTATGATTCTGAGTAACAGATGCACTTTTTAATGATTCATTTGTTGTACCAGCTTGGGAACAAAGCTACATTTCAGAAGTTTTAGGAGTTTGTCAGATTTTGATAGAAAGCAAAGAGTGACAGCAACAGAGCTTTTCCCTAAGTGATTGGATTTCTTATACTGTTATGTATCTATATTACTGCATATCTCAAATGTGTTGACAAATAGTGTGCTTTACTGGATGCTTCTGTTTATGAGAGGCACTGTGGTGGGGCTGGGCACATGGCTTAGTCAACCTGATTGACATATATAAGCATGAGAACTTTAGTGTAATCCTAGGATGCTGATGAAAACACATAGTTGAAAAACAGCCATCATCCCAGCCCTGAGGAGGCAGAGACAAGTATATTCCCGAGACTTCTTGGCCAGTCAATCTAGTCGAATCAGGTTCAGTAAGAGACTCACTGAATAAAGTGGAGAGATTTTGAGGAAGATGCCTGACATTGACCTCTGTCCTTTTCATGCACATTCATACAGAGGAATGTACACAGGAGAGGGTCGAGTGAGTCTTTCTTGGGAATGCATCAGTGTTTACTGCTGAGCCAGTATATAAGTTTGAGACTAAAAATAGGAAGTTTGTTGTTTGAAAACTAATCTATCATTAGTAAAAAGTAATTAGTAAAACTATCTAACTTTATAGTCTACAGTAAGGTCCTTATTCACTATATGAAGCTGATGGAATTCTTTAAGGAAACAGAATTTTTAGTACCTTTGGGACCACTTTACTGTTTAATCCATTTTTCACTATTTTATTGTTAATACTTATGTTTATGCCCAGAGGTATAAAGATTATACCTGAAGTATATGATTAAAGGAATCACATTAAATTAATTTAATCAATTAAAGTTTTAGTAGCATTTGAACAACAGTCCTCAAAATATTTCCTCTGACATAAA
The DNA here is from genome assembly GCA_004025045.1 of Sigmodon hispidus. Taxonomy (NCBI): domain Eukaryota; kingdom Metazoa; phylum Chordata; class Mammalia; order Rodentia; family Cricetidae; genus Sigmodon; species Sigmodon hispidus. Next base: position 48,602 of record PVIH01000027.1, on the reverse strand, counting down.
ATCCTGACATATTCAACTCGATCTCTCCTTTCGGACACAGCACATAGACATCAGCACTACTTAAGCATTTGGAAACCGTGAGTTTTCAAGGTGCTTCTTTAATTATTTCTTTTAAGCTATAATAGAGTGTTTTATATGTTACCCCTCCAAACCTGGGAGTATCTCAAGAAATTTCCACCTCAGTATGATTTCATAAGTAAAATTAGTGATTAGAATTGCCTTCAACCACATAGGACAGACTAATTCTAACCACTCATTCTAAAATGGGGGAAATGCCCACCATGTTGCTTAAAATCAGCTCGTGTAATGTCGCGCGCAACCTTGCCAGCAAGGAAAGCGCAACACCCAGGATCTTCTTTTAGCAGTTTATTCGGGACCTTTACAATTGTTCTCTCTTTGTCCTTCTCTGTGTCTTCTCCTTCCTCTCCCTGGGAAACTCCACCCACTGACTAGAAACTCTCAGGGCATCCAATCCCAATAAGCCATGTGGGCACAGCTCATAGGTCCACATATGCAACAGCAAACCACGCTCCAGGTTCAAGCCAAATAAGGAGTTGTTTATCCAAAGAGAGCACTCACCCACGGGGGGTGGGTGGAGGCCAGAACTCAGCACCATCTTTAGGGTGCAGCAGCAGGCAGCTCTCTACAGTGTAACACACAATAGAGATTCTGGATTCAGTATCAACACCAACATTTATCTATATTTCATTCTCTATTTTTCTTCTAGTCTTAGTTTTATCAATAGTTCCATAATTTTGGGCGATGACGCCATGGTTCTTTACTGCACATTAAATGTAAGGCACAGAACTCAGGATAACTGTTACTGTGCTGCATAGTTTGTGTCGCTTTTTTACATACTAGAGTCACCAGAGAAGAAGGAATCATAGTTGAGGAACTGCTTCTGATGGCCCCCTAAGTGTGTCTGGGGAGCATTATCTTGATCAGTGATTGATGTGAGCAAGGGTCCAGTGCATATACATGTGGCAATGCCACCCTTGGACAATGGCATCTGGATTGTATGAGAAAAGCAGAATTCCTCCAGGATTTCTATCTCTGCTCCTGTTTGAGGTCCTGCCCTGACCTCCCTCAGTGATGATCTGGGATATGGAAGTATAAGCCAAATAAACCCCTTTCTCCCAATTTTGTTTTGGGTCATGTTTTTTATCAGAGAACCAGAACACAAAATAGGATCATTGGTTTGAACTCCTGTCTTGTAAGTATTATGCCCTTGTTTACCAGTACTGAAAAGTGCCCTTGTACATTCTAGGCAAGGCAAGACTGAGATATATCCACTGCCCTAGTTTTTAATTATATAAAATAAACTACAGCCTCTATATGTCTAAAGGAATGGATCATTTATTGAAGTAATTGCCTTGAAAATAGGAACACTTGAACTTGATCCTTAGAACCTATATTTAAAAAACGATGTTGGTCGTGGTGTTGTCTACCTATAATCCTATCACTTGGAGACAGGTGAATTCCTGGGGATTTCTGGCTAGCCAGCCTAGCTTACTTGGCGAGTTCCAGGCCAATAGGAGACTGATTCAAAAACAAACTGGAGGGTCTGGAGAGATTGCACTGTCTGCTCTTCTAGAAGACCCAGGTTTGAGTCTCAGCATCCACATGGCAGTTCACAACAATTGTAATTAGTTTCTAGAGATTTAAAGCCATCTTCTGGCCTCCCAGTGCACCTGGCATACACATGGTACACAGACATACAGACAGACAAATAGACTGCATACATACAAAAGTAATAAAATGTATGTTTTAAATAATAAAAAAAAAGATGGTGTGTGCCTGAGAAGCAGCACCTTAGGTTGTCCTCTTCCACAGGTATATGTGTGTACACACAACCATGCACCTAAGATCAAACATACACACATGAATACACAAATCTACACTAAAACTGGACTTTTGTGGATGCATTTATGAAACCTGTCATTTAAATAACTGGGTTCAGTTTCTTTTCTGCCTCTTATTTTCATGAGCATATTTGAGGTCTTGTAGAAATAAGTAGAAATAAATCTGAGTTGAGACAAACCTTCTAAGAATGCCTTCTCTCTCATTCTTTAAATCTAGTGATTTTCCATCCCTGACTCTTAATATCCAAAACATTTGCAACTCCTGGGATATCTCAGCTGTTGACACTTTATGGAAACCTCCAGTTCTGTGTAGGTGTTGCCAAGTAAATTGGAAACATGGAGGTGGAAGAAAAGCCATATGTCCTTAAAAGTTCGATTTATTTTTTTAAGTCAAAGGAGAGCTTTAAGTGCAAAGGGGAGTCAGTGAGAAGCTTAGGCAAGGAGAGCCATGGGGCAGGGCAGGGCAAGCAGAGCTTCTATTTAAACATTCCTAGCAAGCCATTGTTTTATTATGTGAAAAAAAAAAAAAAACATGACCCATTGTAAAAATAGTTGTGCTTTCTTTTTAATGATCTAAGATTATTCACCACCAAAGATACATCTATCACCTGATGTATACCAGTTTTAATTAACATGTTAACCAGTTCCTTTTTGGTGAGTTTCAACTGCAGCATCTTGAGAAAGGGGCTTGCTTGCAGCAAGATGTAGCAGAATGTTACAGAGAATGCAGCACACCCTCAGGAAGTCACTGTTGCTTCTGAGATTCAGGTGAAGTGTCCATACTTGTGTGTGTGTGTGTGTGTGTGTGTGTGTGTGTGTGTGTGTGTGAATATGTAATCCAGAGGTTAGTGGGTTGCCCTCAGATGTCTTTTTCAATTGAGCTTTACCTTGTTTTTAGGAGACAGTCTTCTCTCACTGAGTTTAGAGCTCATCAGGTTATCTTGACTAGCTGGGCATAAAATTCTAGGAACATTTCTGCCTCCACCTTCCCCAAACTGGGATTATAGATGGACATTGCCACCATCAGTTTTTTTGCAAGCATGTTGAGAATCCAAACCAGTTGCATCCAAATTCAACTTCATTTTTATGCAATGTGAGATATTCTCCAAACACCAGGTAATTCTTCAGTGTTAAATTTTAATGGCTGATATTTTTTCTGAATGTGTCTGCACATGTATGCAAATAATTGCATAGACATGTAAATTTTTTCATAAGTGAGCAACATTTTTTAGAAAGATTCTGGAAACAAAAGGGAAAACAAGCCCTATATTCCTTGGTGGGCCTCTAGAAGAGGGGACAAAATAGTAATCATAATAAGAACTTTCACAAGGAAAATAATTTTGTGATTTTCCTCCAAATAGCCTATAGTTTAAAATATCAGCAATGTCAGAACACTCAAAACCATACACACAGACAAATACACACATATACACAAACATACATGCACACATGATTATCCAAATAATAAAACAAAGGGCTTTATGGATAAGAAAAAAAAACACTCTTGAAATTTCTAAAATTCACTTTAATTTACACTTGGAATAACACTCACCCAACCATCATCAGCCCCAAATGTCCTTTAGCCAAGATGATGCCATGAGAAGATACAGGATGGGCTCCCAGGCTTCTATTGTTCCCAGTGCGTTTTGACTCTTGTGTTCTGTATTAAAGACTCTGCACACATTTTTGTGTTTTCAGTGGCTTTATTCAGAGTTCTCTTTATTTCTGGGTGCTAACAGTGTATATGATCATAGTGCAGCTGCCAGTAACCATTTTCTAGCAGAAGCTGGGTGACCTTGTCCAGAATATAAATAAAACCACAGTTAAAAATTCTGACCTCTGAAGTTTCTGATCCTGGAGAGATTTTTGTTAATAAGTGACTGAAGTAAGCTTTCTTTCTCATGAGTTGTATCTAATTATACCCTATGCCTGGCTCTTTCTTATATTATTACAATTGGAACATTGCAATAGTAACTTGGATAGACTCTCCCGATTTGTCTTTTCTTCTACTCATATCACAAAAATAATACTAAAATATTAGAATGACTAAAATATCAAAAACTTGAAAATGCTTTAGTTTTCTTAACTTTGTTTCTGATATGTTTAAGTATGAATGTATGTATATATAGTCATTTTTAACTTGCCAATATTTTCTATGTTTGCAAATGTCCATATTTCAGGCTGGCAGTGGGTAAAGAAAGGTACTTGGTACTAAGATTGAGGACCTGGGCTCACTCTATTGGACCCACATGGTAGAAAAAATGAACACACACCTTGCCACTTATTGTCTTCTGGCTTACATGGCTACACCATGATACATGTTTGTATACATACACAGAGAGAAACAGAGAGATAGCGCACACTTTGTCAGAGCTATCTTGTGCTCTATAAACAGCTATTATCTAGACGTCTCTAAAAATCAGTATTCCCACTGTATTCAGTAACTGAGAAACAAGGCTTGTCATGGCTATCCCATTCTGATTTATAAAAGTAATACACATAAACATAACACCTAACAGCTCAGAGAAGGGGCTTAAGGGTCCACCAGTGAGAGCAGCTGCCAAGGGACCACTCAGTGGGTAAGGCACTACTGTGTTGAGATCAAGTGAAACCCTAGGGCTTTGGGGAAGCCTCAGTCACTATAGAAATTGCTATTGCATTGCTGTGTTATGGTATTTCCACTTTCCCTTCCATCCAGCAGAAGGACTTACAGGTGGATCTGAGTTGATTGAGATCAAACAAGAAGTGTGTTTTCCTGGGATGCCTGCATCCTGGCTAGACTTGAGTGCCGACCTACTGTGTTTATATCCTTGTACAATGGGTGTAGTGAGAGGACTACTGGGCAATGACCTTAGGGATCTGAGTCTAAGCCTGATTTTGCAACTTTATCCTTATATACCATGGGCTGCTAATGCCTTCAAATTTGTATTTCATTAAAGTGACATTAAATTAGGGCTGGAGAGATGGCTCAGTGGTTTAGAGCACTGACTGTTCTTCCAGAGGAACTGAGTTAGATTCCCAGCATCCACATGGCAGCTAAAAACTGTCTGTAATTGCAAGATCTGATACTCTTAAACAGTTATACATGCAGGCAAACACCAATTCACATAAAATAAAAATAAATATTTTTTAAAAGTGACATTAAATTTATTTGATTTATTTGAGTCTTAGAATTTAGAGGTTGGGCTGTTTAATTTATAGTTATATAATAAAAGGTAAGAGTCAGATTGAGTTAAAAAATAGAGCCACAAGTAGACTTCAGAGCAGCTATGGAACCCCAGAATCAACAAAGGTTTCAAGTGTGCAAACTTTAACCATGGCTCTCAAATTTTAGTCCATCCAAATATTTTGAAACATTTTCCTCCTCTGGTTGAGTTTCCTTTTGTGTTTGCTGTTTGTTATGCTAATTTTTATTCCATTTTATTTATCATTCCTGTGTGTGTGTGTGTGTGTGTGTGTGTGTGTGTGTGTGTGTGTGTGTATCTCCTCTCGCCTGCCACTGGGTGGAGACCAAACAACAAAGACTACTTTTCTCCTTCTACCATCTCAGCTCCCAGGATCAAAGGAGTCACAGGCATGGTGGTGGGCACTTTTGACTGCTCAGTCATCTCACAGGCTCCGCAGATTGATTTTAAAGTTTTTGTCTGTGTGGAGGTCTATGTCCTATGCCCCAAACCACACACACACACACACACACACACACACACACACACACACACACACACACACACACACACACACACGCACGCACACACACGCGCGCGCACGCACTTTCCCCTTTCCTTGTCTTTCATAGTCTCCTATAAAGGTTTCCTTCCCTCCCCTTCTCTCCTGTACATTTCTTTCTCCTCTTCCTTCTCCTTTTCTTCTCCCTCTGTCTCCTGACCTCTATCATCCTCTTCCCTTTCTTCCCTCTCTTCTCTCCAGTCTCTTTTTCATATTTGAGAGTGAGCTTTGTTTGCAGTCAGTAGAGCTCAGACTCAGAACCCTTGTCCGGCCAAGACCAGGAGTGTGAGCCTCCCTAGATCCTATGAGCCACCCGCTGGCTCCCATCAACTCTCACAATGGTCCTTCTTTTTTTGTCTTCCAGCGGTTCCTGCCAGCTCTGGGACCCCTGTCTGTTTTCCTGATGCTTGAGGCCTCTCTCTGTGTCTTTCTGAACACTCTTACATAGAATGAGCTTCTAAAGCTGAAGTCCCCAACAACTGAGAGTTCTGACGAGACTTTCTTCCTTGACTAATGAAGGAGTCAGGCAGTGCCCGCTCTCAGCTATTGCTTCCTTCCCAGGGTGCAATGGTTCAATATGACTGACCGCAAACCAGCATCCCCTGAGAAAGCCTGTGCCCTGGCTTTGCCGCTGCCCTCTGGCAGGCTTCTCCCTGGGCAAGGGAGTGTGGGAGCAGATGGGTTTTGTTTGTTTGTTTGTTTGTTTGTTTTGTTGTTGTTTTGGTTTTCAGATCTCATCATATAAATATTATCCTGGAAAAGGGATAGACCATAAAAAGATGGCATCACTACACACAATATGATTTTGTTTTCTCTTCAAAGGATACTAAAGTGGAAATAAGACTATGTCATTTTCCAGATAGACAAGAAGGGTGCACTGAGGAAGAAGGATTTTGTCACATTATCAGTGACCTTTGACTGTGTCTAAGGAGCATCACTCTCCTCCTCTCCCAGTTTCTCTTCCCGTCCTTTCCCTCCTGCCCTTTTCCTGCTTTATTATTCCTCCCTCGATTCCTTTATTCCTTTCCCCCTTGATGTAGTCTTGAATTCATTCTTCACTGCCCTACAGTCCTTACGTTTCTTTCAACATCAGCTTCTAAACATAGCTTAAGCTATGGGTTTTCTCACACATACAAGGGACGTATGTATAAAAGTTCCTTAACTGCATTGACTTAAATGATCTCGAGTGGAAGAATGATTTAAAACACCAACACCGGGATGTTAGAACCACCTTGTCCATTTGAAATATCACCAGTCACATCTACTTAGCAATCGTGGATACCTACACAAGATCAAGCCCATTAAGAATCCCAGCATGCAATAGTGGAGAGGGAGCCTAAGTTGCCCTTTCCCTATTATTATATGAATGTCCACCCTAATTGCCGTTATAGAACCTTCATCCAGCAGCTTATGGAAGCAGATGCAGATATCCACATCTAAATGACTGGGCTGAGCTACTGGTCCAGCTGAAAAAAGGGAAGAGAGATTACATGAGCAGAGAGATCAGGATCATGTTGGGGAGACCCATGGAGTAGGCAGTCCTGTGCTGTTGGGAGCTCACAGATTCTGAAATAATCTGGAACAAATCTAGACCCCCCTGAATGTAAATGACAGTCAAAAGACAAGGACAGTTCCTGGAGCCTCTTGCAATTGGACCAGAGTCTATCCTGGGTCCATAAAATGGTTTCTCAAAGCCCATGCCTATCAGGAAAACACCTTTCTCAGCCTTCATACTTGGGTGAGGGACATAGCCCTACCTCAACTGGATATGGCAGACTGAATTGACTCACCTTGGGATTCCTTGCCTTCTCTGGGGAATGAAGCAGGGAAAGGAGGCTGGAGGAAGACTGGGAGAAGGGCTGGAGAGGGAGCAGTGGCCGGTATAAAAAATTTTAAAAAACAAAGTTAAAAAAAATGATAAAAAGAAAAAAATTCCCAGCATGACCTGGGGGAGGGACTCAGAAGGATCCAACTATCTGAGGAGCCACTAGCAATTGATGGTTTGGGGGGAGGGAAAATCACTTTTCTTTATGATGATGGTCCCTAGCAGGCTGTCCATCTCATAGGGATGTCTCCACACACATGCACATAAAGATGATGGGTTAAAAAAATTAAGATTAAAAATTTAAAATATGACACAATGTTAGAGGAAGATATATTGGAGGAATGTCCTAAAAGTTTCAGGGAATGGATAGTGAGTATTATCAAGATACATTATATACACAATATAAAATTTTCACGGAAAAAAATGAGGAAAATTTGAATATCAGCTGTAAAAGTAGGTGAAAGCAAAGGGACTCTGTGACATCAGCACAGCAAAGGTCCTTACCCACCTTCCTGAGTGGCATTATGCTCCACCACTCCTTCTGGCCTCATCCACACTCTCTAGTCTCTTGTCCCTGAGTTATTTGGCTGAGGTCTGTGTTGTTTGCTGATGGATGTGAGGTTTTAAAGAAGCCTGGAACACAACTGATGAAGATGTGAGTCACGGCAGAGTTGGGTGGTTTTCTGATCTATGAAACAAGAAAATCATTTCTTCTTTTACCATGTATATTCCTCCAATGGAAAGGGCTTTTAAACTGTTTTCAAAAAAAATGCCAATAGCATGCAATCTGGATGAGGTTATGGTGTAATAAGGTGTAAAGGAATGAGAATAAACAGAAGGAAGGGAAGTCAGAGAAAACTGTGCATCACAGATGTACAATTTTAAGGCCAATTATAACAAAAACCGTGCATTGTGTGACATAACACAAATTGCTTAGATTCTTAGTTCTAGGATTAAGGTCATTTCAGAGTCTCAGGAGTTTTAAAATGTGGAGAAATACCTACCTTGTGTTCTCTCACACACCGTCCAGTTTCTTCTGTGTGTGCAGCGGCAGTGTGATTTCACCCCATGTCCGGCTTCAGTTCAAAGGACCTTTGCTCCTTCTTTCTCTGCTGCACTATTACCTGCTGCTTGCCTATCTTGACAGTAGGCTCTTCCTGCTTATGTAGGCAGTGTGTGTGTGTGTATACACGTGCACAGGCACATGCTCATATGTACAGAGGACAACCAGGAGTGACTGTTGGTGTTGGCCTTCCTCCTTCTTTGAGGCAAGGTCTCTTGTTGGTAGCTGTGCCAGCATGTCCTGTGTGTGACAGCATGGCCAGCCTAAGAGCTCCTGCAATGCTCCTGTGTTTTCCTCCCTGATCTCCTGAGGAGTAATGTGATTAAATATGCATGGTGCCCTGTTCAGCTTTCAGTGTGTTCTGGGCATCTGAACTTAGGTCATCTTGCTTGTGTAGCAAGCATTTTACTCTCTTTCAAACTTTTATTAAAAGGTTTACTTCTAACTAGAAGAGTACCATTTTATAGTAAAAATCCATCTAATAACAAACCTATACAATATGGGATATCATTATAAGAAAATATTCATTAAAAATATAATTTCATAATTTATATGAAATTAAAGACCCAGAATTAAGAAATGCCAAGCTAACATAGCATTTTCAATGTTGATACACTTATGTGGAAGAAATTTAAGCACTTACAGAAGTTCATCCTGAATTCAGTAAGCAGAAATGCCAGTAAAAAGGAACATTTCAGGCTGAGTGGATAGCTCAATCAGTAAAGTGCTTGCTACTCAGCCATGAAGTTTCTGGTTTCAATCCCAGAACTCAAATGAATACCCAGGTATGGTTTCACTTGTAATCTCAAAGCTATAAAGGCAGGATTGATTGATTTAGCAAAAATTACATAATACAAAATTAACCTTGTTCACCATTTCTAACTGTTCAGTTTAATTATATTAATACACATTTTCACCTTAAGTTCTTATAAGGAATCCTTATAACTAGCGATAGAACAAATAAAGCAATTTTAATAATGGCAAAGTTTTCCGAACAGGTGCATTCACTAATGTCATCAGTGACAGGTAAGATCACAGGTTCTCTGTTGCCTTAGCAACACAGGTTCATGCTAATGATTGGCCTTTCGCACATTCTCACCTAGGAATACTGTTGAGTCTCAGCCTTTGGGAAGAAGTTTAGAAGGAAATATGTTCATCAAAGGAAGAAAACTTGGGTTTTATAATTTTATACCAGAAGATTTTAATATTGTCTTTTATCTGTTTCTTTTGCATTTTGACCTATAAACTGATGCTTCACAAAAGCAGATACAAAAATTAGCCTAATATGACTGGGCTCTGAAAGGCTCACAGAAGACTTAAAAGGTACCAGTAAACTGAGTCATAAGTGTATACTTGTTTTGATATAGCAATCATAACTATGAACTGTTTATGATGTGTCATAGTAAAAATAATTGTTCATTAATGTTTTATTTAAAATGAAGATTGTAGATATGAATAATGTCCTATAGTTCAGTCATTTACCTCTGGAGGGAGGTAAATTATGGCCTAGATTCTATTTTATTGCCTTTGGTAATCTGACAAAGCTTTAGACATGCAGTCAAAAATTAAACTGAGTAGAAACTACAAAAGATTTGCTGATATGCTAGTGAAAATTTAAGACCCTAAAGTATTTGACTTGAACAACTTCTCTCTCTTCTCCTCTCTCTCTCTCTTTCTCTCTCTCTCTCTCTCTCTCTCTCTCTCTCTCTCTCTCTCTCTCTCTCTGTGTGTGTGTGTGTGTGTGTAGGTTCATACACCCCTATGGGGATACAGATGTCTGCATCCTATGTGAAGGTCAGAGGATAACTTCTGGTAATAGATTCTCTTTCCACGGGGTTTCAGGTTTTGTACCCAGGTGGGCAGGCTTGCACTGCACTTTTTCTCACGGAGCCATCTTTACAACTTTAAATATCTTTTTCCTTTAAATTCATGCCTGAATTTTTGTATTCTGTGAGAAGTGGTGATTTTTTTTTTTTTACCATTTTCAAGTAGTATTTGTTAAGTTTCAAGTTTAATTTTTAAAATCCATGGTTTAGAAAACTCTTAAGTTATCTGCAAAATTTGAGAATGGGTTAGTTTTTGCAATGACACAGGGAGTCTTGAAGAAACAGTTTTCTAAATGTGGCTTGAGCTTTATTCCCTTTTTTTTATTTCGTTTTATTCATCCCTTCATCTCATCTCACCTACTGCCCAGTCTTGAACTTCCTGGCAAAATAAATTTGTGAACACATTTCCTTTTTTATAAGCTCAGGACTGAAGTGAAAAGTTTCTGCAGCCACTGGCAGGGCATCTGATGTAACACATACTCCTTTGAGTCCTAAGTCTAGAATCTTTCCATACTCTCTTTGGTTCACAATCTACTAAGAAGGTATAGACACCATATTCTGTGGTGTGCAAATGACCCAGGAGAGATAAGGTCCCCAGGTCGATGACATATGATCTAACTCACATAAGAACCATTAAATGTTCTCATGATCCCTTAGTTTCAGGATTTAGACCTGAAGGTGTTCTTCTTCTGAAGCATGGGACCACTGAACAAGGAGAATTTCTGGCTGATATCTATATATTTTCAGAGAGTGTTACACTCAGTCTCAGCTACTTCACTTCAGAGTAAGTTACTTCCATTTTGCTTTAGTAATCACTAATTATTTGGGTTCATCTCAGAGAGATTCTTTTCATTTATAAGCAATGTGTTTTATTTAATGATTACAATTATAATGGAAAAATGAATTATTACTTTTATGAAGTTATGATAAGTCATATTCTTATGATGTTATTTAAAGGTGAATGATTTCTTGGGGGAGGCAGCAGAAAGAACCCCCAAGAAATACTCAAATCAGTCACTAAAATTTTTAGTATTTGTGTGTGTGATACAAACCAGATCATGTGTGTGAATAACTGTGAATTTCAAAGCTCTGAGGACATTTGAATATCTAGTTTTGATTTTTGACAATTTTATATATACATATGAATACATACATATTATTGTCATTTTCACCTCTTACCCTCTCTCATCTCCTCTCCTATGAAATCCTTCTTCTTCTTAATATATCCCTTCTTAATTCATGTACTCTGTATGTGTGTGTGTGTGTGTGTGTGTGTGTGTGTGTGTGTGTGTGTGTGTGTGTCCTGCTGAGTTTGATTAGAGGCACTTGCATGGATGAGGGATTCTTTAATTAAGCATGAGGATTACTACTGGCTTTAACCATTACTACAGGCTACCACTGAAGAAAATAAAATCCTTTCTTCCCAGCTGCCATTAATTGATAGTTCACTGGGAAGGGGAGGGCTCTTGAGCCCCTCCTCTGTTGTGTGATTAAATACCAAGTAGTAGACTTTGTGTAGGGCTTGTGCAGATGACCAAAGTCAACATTTGCATATCTTTGTTTGTGTTGTTTATTTATTCTTTTCTTCTACCATACATTCCAAAAGCAACTTCCTTTCCACACCCTCCTCCCATTCCCCTCCTCTCCTCTCCTTCAGATCCACTGTGTATCTTAAGAGCTATGTAGATTTGAAATTCAATGGAGCCATCTTTCTGAGCTTCTTTGAATAGAAGAAAAAGGGAAACCAAGTCCATAAATGAGTTCATGATTATGGCCCCCACAGCTTCTTCTCTCTTCACGCATGTAGTCACTTAACACTGTTATGCCTCCTCAGGTCATTGGCCAAAATTCCCAAGAGATCTCTAGCCAAAGGAATGGGCCAAAAGAAATTCCAAATAAATATTTACATATTACATATAAATACATATAATTGAAATTTCTATACATTTGTGAGAAAATAACTACCTGTCAACCCTGTGATGTAGAACAGGAGGACACACAAAAGTCTCTAAAGCAGCTATTTTGGCTTTTTTTTTTATTTTTTCAATGAGAACTTAGGTATGTGTGCTGTAATAGATATACTTTTAAGAAGATGTTTCCTAGTGAAAGTGTTCTAATTAATCATTCTATTTAAAATAACCTGAGGCTGGTGGTTTTTATAAGCTCTATTTATTACAATCATGAGAACCACTTTAGAGATATTTTTTTTTCATTAGACATTTATCAACTAAAAGTATCATACAGATCAATTAATTGTGAAAGCCATTCAAGGTCACCCTAGTATCAGCTTCCAAGGGTACACCTGGAGTCTGAAGGACATTCCTACTCCTTTCAGTGTTTTAAATAGAAAAGAAAACAGGCAAATGAAAACCAATGACATTTAAAATATTTCTGAAACACTTCTGTGCAGCAACCTTTTCTATTTCAACCTGTGCAGTGGACCATCTCAGAGCCCTCATGAAATACCACATTGCAAGGGACAGACCCCTAATCAAGGAGGAAGCCCCACATATCTCCTGTGAAGCTAACACAGAATTCCCAAAGGTAGAAATCATGTTGTTTCCTGGGGCAAATTTCTTGTTCACTGTGGGTGAGCGCCTGTGGTTTCCACATGACAATGATGGAGGAGGAGGAGGAGGAGGAGAAGGAAGAGAAGGAGATCTTCATGAGACTGCTGTGATAAATCAGTACACTGAAGGTTCTCAGAATGTTCCTGAATTATGGTAACTATGAATGGGTTAACTTTTGAAATTAAAAACATTTCAAACTCCAAATATGTGGTCATCTTCTTACTCAACTAGCTGCCTATATTCTTAGCTTGTAAGTTCCTAGGGAATAATAACATTTAGGAGACTAAAATTAAAGGAGCCCATTTCTTTAAGAATTTGAAGTGTAGGAGTGGGGATTGGCTCAGTTCTTTCCTTCTCAGAGGACTGATAGATCTTTGTACATTTACATGATTTATCTCCCTGGAATGCCATTAATAGGAAGAACTAAACCTTTAAAAAGCTAACTTTAAATCAACACTCCCATTGCACGTACAATACAAATTAATTTTGAGATTTTTCCTTGACCTGAAAACTACCCCAACCTACCACATCTTGGAGACATATATGTATTTTAACTCAAGTCATCTATCTGTATTACTTTAAAAATGTGGTATCTCAATATTGTTTTTGATGTTCGAAGAAGTACAAGCCAGATACACAAGTCTGCTGTCTTAGCCCTTTCTCTTTTTGAAGAATATAATAAAATGCCTCATAGAGAACTGAGGATATAACATATTTTAGAAGTGCTGTGGGCTGGAGACATAGTTCAGTGGTAATCCACTTGCCTGGGTATATGAGGACCTGGATCAATCCCCAGTGCTAGAGGTAAAGGAAGGAGAAAGAAAGGTAGTTACTGTAGTAGGACTATGTTGTTTCTTGTTATTTTAAATATTTGTCCCGCCTATGGGTTTACTAAAAAGCTGATTGGCCAAAGGCAAACAGGAAGTGTGGGTGGGACTATTAGGCTAAAAAAACCTCAAGAACATCTCAGAACAGACACAGACTCCAGACAGATGCCAGAGTTGTCAGAGCTGCCAGGAGATCCAAAGAAAATGCTGCTCTGAGAAAAGGTACTGAGCCGCATTGCTGAACAAGATGGGCTGAGTTCAGATGAAGCAGCTAGCAAATTATATGCCTGAGCTCTAGGTCAGTCAGCATACACAAAAATAATATATGCCTGTGTGTGATTACTTAAGGCAAAGCAGGGCTGAGAGGGAGACTAAATCTTAGGTCCAGGCCTGGGAAGTCCAGACCAGAACCTTTTACAACAAGTTGCATCTGTGTCTTTATTCTTCACAACAGACCAAGAGGAATGAAAGAGAGAGTCACTGAAAGGGGTGGGAGGGGGAAGGGAGCTTGAACAAGGATGTACATGGGTAAAAATATGACTTTATTCATAAAAAATAAATTATTTTAAAAAAAAGACTGTTTACGTCTTATAAGCAGTAAAAGTAAATTTAGAGAGGTTAAATGCCTTTATTCTGTGTATATGTCATAACTCTGCCAGACTGCCATGTGAACGTAAAAGCAAATGTCTCTACAGAATACAAGAGATGTTAACATAAAATTGATCCTGCAATTGGCAGGAGTCTGGAAGCCCTGAGCAATTATAGAAGAGATCAGGAAAGACCAAGAATCTCCAGTGAAATGGGGTGTGAGACTGGAGCAAGACAGAGGAGATAGGGAGATTTATCTTGAGTTCTTTTAAATATAATAATCCTCTCTTCACCCATAGTCAAGCACAATCGAAGCATGTTAAATGGAAACTTTTAGAAATAATTTACAAATTTTAAGTTGCATACTGTTTTGAGTAGTGGAAGCATCAGTGAGATGATGTTATTCAACACCATCATGGACTTGAATCACTCCTTTATCTAATAGATTAATTCTGTATAATCTACCCCCCTACATCATTCAGGGGCCATTGTGGATAACCATCAACCTTTGGAGCATTACAATGCTCATCTTCAAATCCTTACATGGAAGCCTTAATGCGACCTCACAGGGCTCAGAAGTCAGCTCATCAAATGGCCTATATTATTTCAGCATTCACAAGAAAACATTTTCTCATACCCTCTGTTATGGTGTGTCATTATTATGACTCTTTTTGAGGTTTGCCTTTGACTATACATAATGTATAGATTAAATTATATATATGTGTGTGTATATATATGTGCATATATGTATATTGTTTGGGAAAGTATACCTAAGATGCTTCTTTATATGGAAGTGTTCATGTTATTGACTTTAAGACACATAGAAGATAGATAGATAGATAGATAGATAGATAGAGATATATGGGAGAAAAACAGTATATACAGGATGTGTTACTGTTAGTGATTCCAGGAATCCACCATCCACCGGGGTTCTTGGAAGGAATCCCCTGATTATTTTGCTTCTATTCAAAAGTTTAAATTGTTTATTCTATTATCTATTGTATTTTTGTTTGTTTTTTATGATTGTTACATAAATATGTATTAGTTTGGCTTTAATATTAAGAAATGTGTTCACTATGCATTTCCTATGTATTTTATTTTGATTTAGGGGGCTGTTTGCTTGTTTTTTTTTTTGTTGAGACAGGGTCCCTGTGTACTTGAGGCTGGACCTGAATTTGTTATTTTTCTTCCTCCAATTTCCACATAATGGAATTTCAGGCATGCATCACTACTCCCAGCTTCAGTTTATTTACTTTAAAAGTATCTTTTCACTAGGAGAAATGCCCAAGTATTTACACATAACCAAAGGAACACTCATACTTTATTAGGGTTTAGATATTTTTATTGTATAGGCATCTCCCTGAATTGCGATAAATAGAATTACTTATACTCATGGTCAATATCAAATATTAAGGAAAATGTTTAAAACTTCTTTCTAATTTTTCAATAATTTAGCTACGAAGGAACAGGGTTTCTCTCTTGGCATCTAAGACTCCTTAGCAAGCATCCCTGCACACAGAGGGTACATCCCAAAGTCTTCTGCCATCTGAGACCTTATGTGCTTGGCCCATATATCTTCCTCATTTTTATTCATAGGGGATTCTCATTTTGAAAATGTCCCAGTGTACTTATTGTCTAACTAGACTTTTGTTGGATTGGATAAATAGAGTTTCTGAAAGTAGCTATTCCAACAAAATTCTTGTTTGTGGGTGTGATTCTACCTAGATATTTTTATCTATTTAGATTTTTTTCTGTGTTCCTTAAAGTCAGCAACATGAACACTTCCACATAAAGAAGAGTCATATATATGCTTTCCCAAACTATGAAACAGTAAGCCTTCAGGTTACTGTGGTTAGAGAATTTTGTAACTCAGTACACCACCCTGCAAATTTCACAAAGGGCATTGATACCAAGTCCCCAACACATTTTGAAACATTAGAAAGCCAATAATTGTGAGTTTCTTTGATTTATTCTAAAGAAATATGGTGGTATTTTAGTGGGATAGAGGTTTTAAATATCAAACTGTTAGGTATAATCTTTGATCTAAGAATTATAACTTCACCAAATAGATTAAACATATTATTTCTACCTAAAATTATTTTTTAGAAAATTCTACTTGTTTTTCTGTTTGGCACAACTGCAGGATTCTAGAAATAATACTGCTGAAACACTAAAATTATGATTTTTTTTCAAGATTTAATGGGAATAATTGAAATGCTCTGAACTGCATATATTAAAGAATGATTGGAGACTTTAACATTTGCATAGACATACCATCAACATAAGCAAGGCAGGCAACATGGCCTCAGTTTGTAATACCTTGTCATCTTTCAAGATCCCTGTCATCTGCCTTCACCTCATTGTCCATAATCAGATATCCACTGACAGGCTTTCTGGAAGTTTCTAGAATTTTCTAGAATACTGTAAAAATGAAATTACATCAAATGTTTATTATCTTGCTCCTTTCAAGTATAATTTCTTAAAGACATTCATACTTCTATATGTATTGAGAGTGTATTCCTTTTTGTTGATTGCTACTAATTTTATTATAGCTATATGCTGATTTCTTTTCCCACTCACCTTGGAAGAAGTTTGACTTATTTTCAGAGTGAGATGATGAAGTAAATCTTTTATGGATAAGCATGTCCATGTCTTTGTATGGGAAAATGATGTCACTTCTCTTACGTGGCTTAAGACCAAAAAGTAGATTGTTTGAGTCAAATATATATTCCTGTTTAGCTTTTTATGAAGTGGCCAAACTGTTTTCCAAAGACTACAGCATTTGGTACTCCCACAGTACGGGACTTTCTGTCTTCTCTGCTCTTACAGACATTACTGTGTCCAGCACTTTTTATTTGTTTCGTTTGTTCCAGTGATCTCACAGTGATATCTGTTGTTTTCATTCCATGTTTGTAAGGACTCACGGTCTATGAACTATCTGCAGGTATTTTTTGGTGATGAGTCAGTTGAATGCTTTGCTGTTTTCCTTGGGCTGTTTGTCTTGTTTATTTTAATAGTTCTTCATGTATATTTACAGACAAATCAAATACATGTATAAAAAGTGCCATAAGCAACAGCTTACATAAAATTATCACCATAAAATCATCATATCATCTCCTTATTTGTGTGTGTGTCTGTGCATGCATGTGTGTTGTAGATGTGTGTGCACATATAAAGCCAGAGGTTAATATCAGGTGTATTCTTCCATCACTCTTCAACTTAATTTTCAAGGTAAGGACTCTCATTGAACTAGAGCTTATCTCTTAGACTAGGCTGGACAGCTTCCAGATGCTTCCACCTCCCCGGCAGGCAGTAGGAGTACAGATGCATGCCATCATGTCCAGCTTTTTACATGGGTGCTGGGGATCCAAACACAGGTCCTCAAACTTGTACAGGAAGCACATTACTGACAAAACTGTCTCGCCAGGTCCTAACTCACCTTTTATCCACTAAGTTTTATAGCCTTTAAAACTGGTCTTAAAGGAAAAGTACAAAGCCTAAGTCAATTCTGATATCAGTATTTGTGCTCTGAAATCTCTGATGACATTCTCACTGCCTCTTACTGCATTTGTCCTGTGTATATTCCATCATGATTTCTGATCAGTGGTGTACTGAAGTCCCTTGGCTTTGGCCATGATTATCAAGCTGCTGAGCAGCTCCCAATCCAGTGTGTATTTATGAGACAATAGAACTTTATGTGGATACTATATGAGCTAAGACTAAAGAGCGCACTGCCTACCTGTCATGGTTACAGTTTCTTCCCATAGATGAAACAATTGAGTCTTTATAGTAGATTATATGTTGTGGTTTTATTTTATTAATTTTTAGTTCTTTGACTGGAGGATTTTTCCATGTAGAACAAGTTAGCTTCAAACTCACAGCAGTCCTCCTGGATCTGCTTCCCAAATGCCAGGGTGACAAGCATGCTTCTCTGCTCCTGGTAGGGATTGTAGTTAAAAGTGAGCAAACTGAGGCACAAACAGGACAGATGCCCTTGGTATGCAGAATTGACAGTGATCCCTGTCACCCTCTGGCTCTGGTATCCATAGCACCTGTGCCCTTAAAAACTGTCAGATGCTTTCTTTTTAAAGAGAAACTCTAACCACTTTTCTTCACTACAAATCCCAAATCCTGCTTTAGTTTTCATACCCTCCAATGAATCTTTGTACAAATAAAGGAAATGAATTTGATTTGAGCCTTTATTTCCCTTTCCCATCAATGAAATTACCAAAGTGAATGGAATCAAAACAACTAAACTAAGGTTCTGGGAGCAGGGGATAAAAATATAGAAACTGTAAACTCAGATCTTCACCCATTATGGTTGTTAAATATGAAAACCTCTATTTAACTGGTTTTTACAGCATGTTTTTTATAGGAGCAGCTACCCCATGGAACGCTGGCTGCATCTGAGGCTGGCAGGTGATCACTGATTTATTTGGCTGACAGAAAACCTAATTAGGGTCCTTTCTCTCTGAATGGTGGAACAGTTTCATGAAGTAGGTGGAACTGTGTGCAACATTCCTCACCATAGCATTCTAGGGCACCTCTAACTGAAAACAGACCATCAATGAGTTGTACTTAAGCAAATTGATTGAAGCTGAAGAGAATGAGTATAAATTGAGATGGCTTTTAATCATTCCCAGTACCACATGCAGGATTCTAATGTATGCAAATAAATTGTTCTCATGGATTCAGGGAATGTGGAGGCTCTTTGGCTTCTAATGTGTCTCCATCATTGTCCCATGAGCCTGGCAACCAGTTTCTCTCTCTCTCTCTCTCTGCTTAAAGATCTTCAGCAACAGAAGCCCCATGCTTTGTTCTAATCTTTCAACATTTCAAAGGACCATGAGAAGTTATGCTTCCTAAGAGATTCTTAAGGAATCAGGTGCCAGTGATGTAAATTTTATTTCAATTCATCTCCTGGTTTGTTTTAGTTGTTGATTTGGCCCAATCTAGAATCATCAGGAAATAAAGTCTTAGTGAGTAAATATCCAGTTCAATTTGCCATGGGCATGTCAGTGGAAGGGTTGTCTTCATTATGAACAAGATTCAGCCGGTTGTAAGTGGAACCTTTCCCTAGGCAGCAGTGTCCCGAACAGTCAAAAACAAACAAACAAACAAACAAACAAACAAAAAAAAAAAAAAAAAAAAACACAAAGAAATCCAATTGAGGTCAGAGAAGCCAACAATGGTATGTGTATTTATTCTCTTTGTTCTTGACTGTAGATGTGATGTTTAAGTGGCTACCTTGGTTTTTCTTGCAATAATTGATGATAGCCTTGAATTGTGATCTGAACAAATCTTTGCATCTATAGGTTCCTTTTTGCCATGACACTTTTTCACTATAACAGAAATGAAACCAGAGCAGTCTATCCAAAGGGAAAAAAAAAATGACACATTAAATTGGGATGTTTTTGCTGAGTTGTTATTAGTTGATTTTATGAATGGTGCTGTAACTGTTGATTAAATTACCCTTTATCAATCAAGAATTTCTATACTTTCTACATCTTTCAAAGTCTTCTTTAGGACTTCTAAACTCTTTTTAGTGAGAGAACTTTTCTTGTTTTGTAAATTGCATGCCCTCTTCTTCACACAGATAAGGAGAAAGCAATCAGACCCGTGATAAACAGCAGACAACCTATTCCTCACTGCCTGACAGATTCACTCTCCCAGAAACTGAAAAGTGTTGTGCTAGCACTATAAAAAAAAGGATGAAATTCATTTGTCTCTAGACTTCCTTTGTTGCATCCTCCTAAAAGCACAGGCCCTAAGTACTTCTAACCATCCTCTGGATTTTTATATGAACTTACTTGGGGAGTGGTAAGAACGTAATGTATTGGCAATCCCTTTAGACAGTCATAATGGTTCTGGCTGTAGAGTTAGGCCAGCTTAAAATCCCACCAGTGGGAAATCAACCTAACTTCCATGGGACTTAATTTTCCCTCCTTTATTACAGCAACGAAAATTGACACATAACTCCCCTGACCATAGTTACAGAAAAAAAAAAAAAAAAGATCACATTATAACTTGTGAAAACTGCATGCAATGAGTAAGCCTATGTTGGATGTAAACTTGAGTTTAAGAGAATGCTGTGTGAACTCAGATGGGATTCAGGGCACTGTGCCCTCCATTTCTGTATGGCTCACCCGGGGCTCTTAGGAGAAAGCTAGTAGTAAAAGTGAAGAGGTGATACGTTAATGAAACTTGAGTTCTTTACTTGTCCTCCAGTTCACATCTTCATTACTGGAGACTAACTCCATGAGCTAGTGTGTGACTTACAGCAGAGAATGAATTTCCACTGTACCACATTTGCATGTGACAAAAGAAAAAAAATCCACTTTTTTAAAAATTCAGACCTGGTCCAGAGGTGAGCAGATTTTGGCACTTGGACCACCCATCCGGAGAGGCCCACTCCAGGACAAGGATCAATCCCTAGAGTCTGATCTCAGGTCTCCCTAGCAGACAGGAGCTAGGGCTTGGCTGTGAGGGCCTCCTCCAACCACACCTAAAAGAGGGGACCTTGTACATCCAGACCCAGCCTCCAGGGCAAACTGCATCATCAGAGAAGGACTGAGGCTTTGAAATTCAGACCCCTGTCCAGAGCAGAGTCAGAGATTGAGCAGACCCCTTGCTCAGAAGAGACAGGAGACACACAAGTCTTCTTCCCATGACTGAATAGAACGTGCCTAATTGTGAACCATTGAAACCATGGGTGGATGCCAATGCAAAAATACATATAACAATATAAAAAAACAACAAGGTGACTCCAGAAGAAACTAGTGGTTCTACAACTACAAGATCTGAACACAGAAATGAAGAGGAAACAGAAGGAAACAACAGCAAAAACATCTTTATGAAGATAATAGAAACCTTCAAAGAAGATATAAAAAAATTCCCTAAAGAAATAGAAGAAAATACAAACAAAAAAATTGGAAGAGATGAACAAATCCTTGAAAGAAAACCAAGCAAAGGAAACCCAAAAAAGTGAAAGAAACATTCCAGGAACTAAAAATTAAAATAGAAGCTGGGGTTGCCATCCTAATGTCTAACAAAGTAGACTTTAAGCTAAAAGCAACTAAAAGAGACCAAGATGGACATTACTTATTCATCACAGGAAAAATTGGTCAGGAGGAGATTTCAATCCTAAATATTTATGCCCCTAATATAAGGGCACCTACCTATGTAAAAGAAACACTGCTAAAGTTCAAATCCCACATCAGTTCTCACACCCTAATAATGGGAGACTTCAATACCCCACTTTCACCCCTGGATAGGTCAACCAGATAGAGACTCAACAGAGAAATAAGGAGTCTAACAGAGGTTATGATGTAAATGGATTTAATAGTTATTTACAGAAGCTTCCACCCAAATGCAAAGGAATATACATATTTCTCAGCACAACATGGAAATTTTTCTAAAATTGACCACATAATTGGTCATATAGCAAATATCAATAGATACAAAAAAATGGAAATAATCCCTTATATCATATCGGATCAACAGGGCCTAAAGTTAGAGTTCAACAACATCAAAAAAATCACAGAAAGCCTACCAACTCATGGAAACTAAACATCACTCAGTTGAACCACCTCTGGGTCAAGAAAGAAATTAAGAAAGAAATCAAAGTCTTCCTAGAATATAATGAAAATGAGTCCACAACATATCCAAACTTGTGGGACACAATGAAAGCAGTCTTAAGAGGAAAAATCATAGCACTAGATGCCTATATAAAAAGCCTAGAGAAATCCCACACTAGAGAACTATCAGCACAGCTGAAAGCCTTAGAAAAATTAGAAGCAAACTCACCTACAGGAGTAGATGGCAGGAGATAATCAAGCTTAGAGCTGAAATCAATACCATTGAAACAAAAAGAACAATATAAAGAATCAATGAATCAAAGAGTTGGTTCTTTGAGAAAGTCAACAAGATAGATAAACCCTTATCCAAACCAACCAAAAAGCAGAGAGAGAGAGAGTGTCCAAATCAACAAAATCAGAAATGAAAAGGGGACATAACAACAGACTCCCAGGAAATCCAGAGAATTATCAGATCATACTTCGAAAATCTGTATTCCACAAAAATGGAAAACCTAGACGAAATGCACAGCTTTTTGGACAGGTACCATTTACCAAAAGTAAATGAAGACCAAATTAATTACCTAAACAGACCCATAACCCTAAAGGAAATTGAAGCTGTCATTAAAAGCCTCCCAAGTAAAAAAGCCCAGGTCCAGATGGTTTCAGTGCAGAATTCTACCAGACATTCAAAGAAGAATTACTACCATTACTCCTCAAACTATTTCACATATAGAAACTGAAGGAAGCCTTTTCACCAAGATGGCGCAGAAAGTGAAGAAGGAAGCTCCTGCCCCTCCCAAAGCCGAAGCCAAAGCAAAGGCCTTGAAAGCCAAGAAAGCAGTGCTGAAAGGTGTCCACAGCCACAAGAAAAAGAAGATCCACACATCACCCACCTTCTGGCGGCCCAAGACCCTTAGGCTCAGGAGGCAGCCCAAATACCCTCGAAAGAGCGCACCCAGGAGAAACAAGCTTGACCACTATGCCATCATCAAGTTCCCCCTGACCATTGAGTCAGCCATGAAGAAGATAGAAGACAACAACACACTTGTGTTCATTGTGGATGTCAAGGCCAACAAGCACCAGATCAAACAGGCTGTGAAGAAACTCTATGACATAGATGTGGCCAAAGTCAACACCCTCATAAGGCCTAACCGAGAAAAAAAGGCATATGTTCAATTGGCTCCTGATTATGATGCTCTAGATGTCGCCAACAAAATTGGGATCATCTAAACTCAGTCCAGCTGGCTAATTCTAAATATACTTTTTCCACCATAAAAAAAAAAAAAACTGAAGGAATATTGCCAAATTCCTTTTATGAGGCCACAATTACCCTAATACCCAAGCCACTCAAAGACACAACAAAGAAGGAGAATTACAGACCAACTTCCCTCATAAATATTGATGCTAAAATTCTAAACAAAATTTTGGCAAACCATATACAACAGTATATAAAAAATATTATCCCCCCTTATCAAGTAGGCTTCATCCAAGAAATGCAGGGATGGTTCAACATACGAAAAACCGTAAATGTCATCCATCATGTAAACAAACTGAAGGAAAAAATCCACATGATCATATTCTTAGACTCTGAAAAAGCCTTTGACAAAATCCAACACTCCTTTATGATAAAAGCCCTGGAGAGATCAGGAAAACAGGAAAAATTTCTCAGTATAATAAAGGCAATTTACAAGAAGCTGACAGCCAACATCAAACTTAGTGGAGAAAAACTCAAAGCAATTCTACTAAAATCAGGAACTAGACAAGATTGTCCTCTCTCCTCTTATCTATTCAATATAGTTCTCAAAGTTTTAGCTAAAGCAATAAGAGAATGAAAGGAGATTAAGGGGATACAAATTGGAAAATAAGAAGTGAAACTATCTCTATTTTCAGATTATATGATTGTGTGCATAAGTGATCCACAAAATTCTACCAGGGAAAATCTACAGCTGATAAACACCTTCAACAATGTAGCAGGATACAAGATTAACTCAAAGAATTAGTAGCCCTCCTATACACTAAATATAAAAAGGCTGAAAAAGAAATAAGGGAAATAACACCCTTTATAATATCTGCAAATAGCATTAAATACCTTGTAGTAACTATAATCAAAGAAGTAACAGATCTATTAGACAAAAATTTCAAATCACTGAAGAAAGAAATTGAAGAGAATATCAGAAAATGGAAAGCTCTCCCATGTTCCTGGATAGGTAGGATCAACATAGTAAAAATGGCCATTATACCAAAAGCAATCTACAGATTCAATGCAATGCCCATCAAAATCCCAACACAATATTTAAACTTCAATACTAAAGAACAATAGTAAAGAAAAATACTAAACTTCATTTGGAATAACAGGAAAGACAGGATTGCCAAAACAATTTTGCTCAACAAAAGAATGTCAGGAGGCATCACCATCCCAGAAGACTTCAAGTTACACTATAGACCTACATTAATAAAAATAGCCTGGTAATGGCATAAAAACAGACTTGTGGATCAATGGAATAGAATTGAGGATCCGGGCATTAACCCAAAAACCTATGAACACCTGATCTTTGACAAAGGGGCCCAAAATATTCAATGGAAAAAGGATAGTATATTTAACAAATGGTGTTGGCATAGCTGGATGGTAGTGTGTAGAAAAATGCAAATAGATCCAAGACTGTCACCATGCACAAAACTCAAATCCAAGTGGATCAAAGACCTCAACATAAAACCAGCCACTCTGAACTTGATAGAAAAGAAAGTGGGAAATACCCTCCAACAAGTTGGCACAGGTGACCACTTCCTATATATAACACCAGTGGCACAGACACTAAGAACAAAAATCAATACATGGGACCTCATGAAACTGAGAAGCTTCTCTAAAGCCAAGGACACTGTCAATAGGACAAAACAACAGTCTACAAAATGGGAAAAGATTTTCACCTACCCTACAAGTGATAGAGGACTGATCTCTAAAATATATAGAGAGCCCAAAACCTTGAATAACCCAATCAAAAAATGGGATTCAGAAATAAAAATGGAATTCTTGACAGAAGAATTACAAATGGCTGAAAGGCACTTGAAAACGTGCTCATCATCTTTAGCCATCAGAGAAATGCAAATCAAAACAACTTTGAGATACCACCTTACATCTGCCAGATTGGCTAAGATAAAAGACATAAATGACAGCCTATGCTGGATAGGATGCAGAGCAAGAGGAACACTCCTCCATTGTTGGTGGGAGTGTAAGCTCGTTCAGCCACTCTGGAATGCAGTATGGTGGTTTCTCAGAAAACTGAGCCACTCTGGAATGCAGTATGGTGGTTTCTCAGAAAACTGAGAATCAATCTCCTCAAGGACCCAGCAATACCACTTCTGGGTGTATACCCTAAAGATGTACAGTCACACTCCAATGGCATTAGCTCAACTATGTTCATAGCAGCATTATTTGTAATAGTAAGAACCTGGAAACAACCTAGATGCCCTTCAACTGAAGAATGGATTAACAAACTGTGGTATATCTACACAATGGAGTACTACTCAGCAGTAAGAAAAAATGATATCCTAAAATTTGTAGGCAAATGGATGGATTTGGAGAATATCCTCCTGAGCGAGGTATCACAAACCCAGGAATATAAGCAGGGGATCTACTCACTCATTAGTGGACTCTAAAGAAAAAAGCAAAACGCAAACATGTCCAATCTGCAAACCACAATCACTGAACAGCTTGGGATCTGAAACACCTTGGACTGGCACCTTGGATCCAACTCCCTCCAGAGAAACACCTGACTCACTATTGGGGTGAGGAAACTGAACCTGCCGGGAGTGGATGCTGATCTAAGCCACATTGGGACCTTGGGACCTCCTGCCCTTGCTGGGTAGATTTAAAGAGATGTGGAGAAGAAAGAGTGACTGGAAGGAGTGGGAGGGGGAAGGGAGCTTCAACAAGGATATACACGGATAAAAAATATGACTTTATTCATAATAAAAAACAACAGAGGTATTCCTTGTGGCAGAATAAATTTTCCCATTTTATATACATTCATTTACTTTATCCATTCATCCACTAAAAAACATTTAGTATCATTCCATATCTTACCTAATGGTGTCACAACAAATACTGATATGAGATATATACTTATCTCTGAGGCACAATGAGCTAACAGATTTGTGTACAAAACCAGAAATGGGTAGCTACAAGATTTTGGTTGTTCGAAGATAATGTTTTCTATACTGGATGCACTAGTGCACTTTATATCTACCAGAACACCACAATTCTTTCTTTTCTGTATCCTCAATTTCAGTAAATTTTCTTTTTATCCTCAATTGTATTACAAGGATATGTTCTGTGATGTCTATGATGAAGAATTTAAAAAAAAAAAAAAAACGTATTTCTGGAAAATTTTTATTTCTTCTTTGAAAATAATTATTCAAGCTCTTTTCCTGTTGCCGCGGCCGAAGCAGCCATGAGCAGCAAAGTCTCTCGAGACACCCTGTAAGAGGCGGTGCGGGAAGTCCTGCACGGGAACCAGCGCAAGCGCTGCAAGTTTCTGGAAACGGTGGAGTTGCAGATCAGCCTGAAGAACTGCGACCCCCAGAAAGACTTCTCGGGCACCTCCAGGCTCAAGTCCACTCCTCGCCCCAAGTTCTCAGTGTGCGTGCTGGGGGACCAGCAGCACTGCGATGAAGCCAAGGCCGTGGACATCCCCCACATGGACATCGAGGCGCTGAAGAAACTGAACAAGAAGAAGCTGGTCAAAAAGCTAGCCAAGAAGTATGACGCCTTTTTGGCCTCTGTGTCTCTGATCAAGCAGATCCCACGTATCCTGGGCCCAGGACTAAACAAGGCTGGCAAGTTCCCTTCCCTGCTGACACACAATGAAAACATGGTGGCCAAGGTTGATGAGGTGAAATCCACGATCAAGTTCCAGATGAAGAAGGTGCTGTTGTCTGGCTGTTGCTGTCAGCCATGTGAAGATGACCGATGATGAGCTGGTCTACAACATCCATTTGGCTGTCAATTTCTTGGTGTCCTTGCTGAAGAAGAACTGGCAAAATGTCCGGGCTTTGTATATCAAGAGCACCATGGGCAAGCCTCAGCGTCTGTACTAGGGTGCCCCAATCAATAAACCTCAGTACTACTTTAAAAAAAAAATAAGAAAGAAAAAAAAGAAAATAACTATTCAAATAATTTGCTCACTTTTAAATTACAGATTCTTCTTTTAAGTTGGAAGTTAATGAATCAATAAAAAGTTTAATTCCTTAAAAAAAAGAAAAAAGAAAAAATCCAATGTTATATATCTTTATTTATATATGAATGTAGGTTTTTGCAAATATATGTGTATGACACACACACACACAGCTTATATGTTTGAATCATACTCCAGATAAAGTTAACCACATAATGAAGCTGAGTTTATGATCATTTAGAAAAGAAGAAGCTGATAAGCTTAAGATGGTAATATAGGGTACTGCTGTTAGGGAAAATTCCTTCACTACAATGAGAATAGAAACAAAGGAGCAATAAGACTTTGAAGAAGAAATCAAGTTACTGTTGTAGTGTGTGTTCATGTCTCTGTGACTTTGTGTCTCCATCTCTCTGGCATGTGAATGTATTTTATTCTGTCTCACCTCTTTTCAATACTGCTTCTCTCTCACAAATCACACCCACTCAGCCCACACCAGTGACTTCGGGCTCTCCTCCGAAGAGCAATGTGCTGACAGTGATACTTAGGAAAGATGTTGCATCCTCATGCATGACACAAAGAAAAAAGCATCATTCGATAGTCCTATAGCTCATATGTGCTTCCTTAATCTGTGGCTCAAACTGACTTATGATATTCATTTTAAAAAATGACCTGTGAGCCTGGAATCTGAAGAAATGCAAAAGCTTGGGAAGTAACTGCATTAATAAAAATATTTATGGCTGTATGGATCTTGTAGAATGAAGCACATCAAAGCATCAACTACTTAATACTGTCAAGACAAAAACCATAGAAACAGAAAAGAATAATGCCATATATAGTATAAAAGTCTAGATAACACCCTAGCTTACAGACTTACTATAGCATCATTGTGACATGGTTAAATAGCTAGCAGGGCATTATTAGTGTGTCCCATAATAAACTTTAGAATTGTAGTTCTTATTTACGAACAGTTTGAACAGTGTCATTTCTTTCCTTATGCCTGGTTTCCCAGGGATCTATACTACTCTAAGTTGGTAAAAATACTAACTTGTGTCTTGTCCAGCAAAATATTTATTCTCTGAAGCTAGAAAGATGGCTCAGCATTTAAGAGCAATTGTTTCTTTTGCAAAAGACCTGCAGTTCCCAACACCTATGTCAAGTGTCTAACAACCACCTGTAACTCCAGCTCCAGAGGATCTGATGTTCACTCCTAGCTCCAACATTATATTTACACACACACACACACACACACACACACACACACACACACACACATACACAGAGAGAGAAACAGAGAGACACAGAGAGAGATTCACAAACATATACACACACTTAAAAATAAAATACTTTAAATATATATTCTCTTAATAAAACTAACATTGTGTAAGTGTAAAGGACAACCAGGAGTATTGGCAAGATTGCTCAGTGACTAAGCACTTTCTGCACAAGCCTAGTAACCTTAGATTGACTGTCAGACTCCATAAATTGTCCTCTAGTTCACATGCAAGCCATACACAGCCCAACCAAATTACAGTAATCAATATTCCAGACACGTACAATTGATGAAATTTTCAAATTCAAAGTCATTCTATTCAAATAAAAATAGCCTATTATCTGAAAAGGTGTTCACTTCTAGTTTCTAATAAAATGGAAGAATGGCTGGCTATGTTAATATTTGGCTGACATAGTGCTCGGTACTCATACTGGTTTGGAGCTGATTTTAATAATGAGTCATTTAATGAGTCTAAATTTTTTTCTTCATCTCCCAACTCATCTGTAATTTTTAAAGGTGGCCTTAGAAAATTGCTACAGGAATGAAATAATTTTTATATCAGTTTATTATACTCCCCAGTTAAGAACAAATATCCAGATCCTACCTTTTTCAATTTCTCCTTCTTTGGCAGCTCCCCTGGGAGGTCTTTGCCAGTACTCTGTCTATATCTGACCTCCCAACCCTGCAGTGAAGGCTGTACAGCTTCCATAGATCAGATGTGGATCTTACAGCTCAGGCACATACCTGCAAGGAAAAGAATATGGTGGTTGGGCTTTGCAAAAGAATCTCATTGCTAATACATTTTGTGGATGTCACAATAAATAGCAAGAGTAACTTCTAGCTTCTATGTATTCAGTGTTATTCATGTTTTCAAAAAGTAAAATGAAACATTTTTGTAGACATTGGAGTTCATTAAAAATTTAAGGCACAGGTAGTTTGGTTCTTTCTAAGAGAAAAGGGACTACCAGCTGGTAGTCAAGATTAAGCTCCTTTCCTACTCTACCATTGAGACTCCCTTTGTGAATTCCCTTTGCTCATCTAATTAATGGTAGGGCCACAGAGCCTTTTGAGTCTTTCTGTTTTAGAAAGACCAGACGGGATGCATTGGTTGTTATTGGGTTTGGCTTTTTTTTTCCTTTGTGTGTGTGTGTGTGTGTGTGTGTGTGTGTGTGTGTGTGTGTATGTGTGTGTGTGTGTGTGTTTTCATAGGGATTGGTACACTTGTGTTCAGAATTTTGAATCCTGAGGTGGTTGATAGCAGGACTCATCCTCCATTGCTCTATCATTTTATTCCTTGAGGCAGGGCATCTAAAGTCAAACACAGAGGTTGTAGCTATGGCTGGTCTTGCAAACCAGCTTGCCCTGGAAATCTTCTGTTTCTACCTCCTGAGACTGGAATTGCAGATAAAATATCATTCTTACCCTTGCCTGGTAAGAATACTAACTACTGAGCCATCTTCCCTCAGTCCCTGCATTCATTGTTCAACCAAACACACAGGCAATATGCAACTCCAATACATATCTTCAGAATTTAATCTGGATGTTCACCAATCACAGGAAGAGAGTCAACATATCTTGAATAGAAAAGAAAAATGGCACCTCCTGACTGTACAGGTCTCAGTCTCCATTACCATCATTCCTAATGCTTGACAGAAATGACGCACCAGTCTGCATCATGAAAGTGGACCTTTAACATTGGAAGTAAAGCATGCTTCTTATACAACTCTTATTTCTCACTTCTGCAGTAAACATCCTAATTGCCTGTCCTGGTTTTAACTTTGTGTGTTCTTTCACACATGTTATTTAACACCAGTAGATATGTAGTAGGGACAATTTCAGAGATGAAAGTAACACTAAATAAATAAGTAGTATTAGCATAGCCGCTAAATTATAACCACCACTGTTAATAGTCCTACCTGAAAGTTGACAATGTGACTTTTTAAAATCTGATTAGTTAACAAATCCACCACCTGGGTACAGTTAGATTTCCAATGTGTCTCTTAAGGATATTGTTGTCAGGTGAGACCAAGGTCTGCCTCAATAGTAGAAGCTAACCTAAAATTCACTATGTAGTCTAGGGTACCCTTAAACTTGTAGAAATCCTCCTACCTCAGTCTTCCAAAAGCTGTGATTATAGGTATAAGCCTTGAGACCCAGATTATTTTGTGAAGAAATTTTTATTAAAAAATCTTTTTTAATATAAGAAATTTTACTAAATTCCTTTTAATAGTAAGTTGCCAACAAACTTTAGATCTTGGCTTTATCATTTTATTCATCTCTTGACATAATATTTGAATATCTTATGCAGCCTTTTTATGATTTTTTCTTTTAATGAATCCCTTAATGGGGTTTCTTAATTTGTGCATTTGGCAGAAAGATCCAGGGTACCCTTGGCTGCTGTTAGTTCAATATCCAGCATGATGTGTTAACCATTCACCAATAAGAAGTATTGCTAAAGTCAACATGAAAACACTAGAATAATTCAAGATACTTGAATATTTTCTGAAATATTATTTAGCAAAAATCTCCAGGAAATTGTTTAAGCATGATGTTTATACTACCAGTGGTGTTATATTTCCTGAAACAGCTGTACAGTTGGAATTGCAAAAATTATAATTCATCATCTTTAAAGTGACCTTTCCAAATATTTAAGAGGTTGAAATACTAGCAAAATATGGTCTCAGGGGCTCATTAGAATTTTTAAGAGTGTGTCTAATAATGTCAAGGTTACATTTCAAAATATGGTATTTCTAAATAATGTTGTCAGATTCTTTTGAAACCCTAGATGAATTGTTTTGCTGCTGCTGCTGCTGCTGCTGCTGCTGCTGCTGCTGCTGCTGCTGCTGCTCAGCACAATAGTCAGTACTCCCTTTTCAGGGAGGTAAATCTATTTTCCATTATGTTACAGAGTCAATGAACTTGAGGAAAATACTAATGTAGACTTGAGAGCAAATTTCGTTATTATCTAGGGTAGACTCTGAGTAGGTAGTTTTATTTTTCCTGTACAGGAGTAGAGATGATCATTCTTGAACTGCTAAGACAATGCATAAGTTTCCCTCTCTTCACTAAAAATACTCTAAGTCATCCAAACAAGGCTGGGGGAAGCAGGTGCCTGAATGAACATGCCTTTGGGAAAGCCACAGATCACATCTCAGTTTCCACATTTCTGATTACTTCTTCTGTGATTATGTATTAGAATAACCCAATAGCTCTTAAATTTAAGTATTGAACCTCTTTCTAGTACAATATTACAATGCTACAAGAACATTGAGTATAATCTAGAAAATATGGGCATCTATTAAACCTCATATGATCACCAAGTCAACCTCCCCAACCCTTTCATGGTGGACAGGTATCCAAATCAGACAATTCTGGTGGCTCCATACAATTTCTGCAAGAGATAATTTTAATAAAGATATGAAACAATAGGGAAATTTTGAACCTACAGCATGACTTTAAAAGACCTGTAATGTGTGTATGTGTTTGTGTGTGCATATGCGTGTGTGTATGCGTGTGTGTGTGTGTGTGTGTGTGTGTGTGTGTGTGTAGGCATGTGCATGTCACAGCACACATGTGGAGGTCAAAGGACAACCTTGAGTGCTAGTCATCACCTTCTACCTCTTTTGAGATGGGGCCTTTTCTTCTCTATTTTATATATAAGCCTAGCTGCCCACAAGTGTTTAGGGGTTCTCCTGTTTCTGCATCCATCTTCCCTAAAGAGTGCTGGAATTTCAGGATTATAGCTATATGCACTACTGAATCTTGCTTCACTTGGGCTTTATAACTTAGGTCGTCATGCCTGTACAGCAAGCAAGTTACCCACTGAGCCATCTCCCCAGCCTTGTACTATAATTATATGTAATACACTATGTGATGGACAGATCTGGAACTGCTTTCCCTCATATTAATAATACAATGGTAAGATAATCTATGACAATCTATATGTAAGGAGACCAGTGTAAAATTCCATGGAGGCTTCTTATGTGTCTAGAATGCCATGTGGCCATTCCTTTTATGTTCTGTCATGCTACTATCTTTTGACAGTATCCCTAAGCAGCTCAATATATCACATCTTACAGAATCACTTATGAATCTTCTCTGCCCACAGTTGTTTCCTTTCTTTTTATTAACTGTCTCTAAGAAGTTTGTTTTAGCTACAGTAGACCCAAAAAGGACAGCAGTTGAAAAGTGCCGGGATTGACCTTACCACTTGTCTGGCTTGGATTGTTTGTCCATCTGGGCATCAATGTGCATATAAAGGCACATTTTGGGCACATGGACCCTTGTAAAAGTAATATATGCACCAATACATCATTAGGAAAAATATTCAATTATAAGAAAAATGATAAGCATTAACCAAATGTGTGGGATCATGATAGACAGAATGTATCACATAATTTTATTGTCCTGTGACAAAATGCCTGACAGAAACAATCTAAAGAGAGACAGCTTTGTTTGGGTTCAGTTAGAGGATGAACTCTGGCATGGCTCCTGCAGAGAAGCCAAGGTCAGTAGTTCTCAGCATCCATGTCAGGCAGTACCTCTAGCTTCAATGGATCTAATGCCTCTTCTAACCTCCCTGGATACTCACCCATGTGACACCCACTCACCCACCCCCATGCACAAATAAATATAATTAAAAATAAGCCTTTGCCTGTGCAGTTGGTAAAAACATGGCCAAGAAACTTAGTCTGTGAACTCTCAGAATAGTGTTAGCTCAACTTAGGGCAACATTTTCTGGAATTGCAATAACTTGAATTACTCTGGAAAGTAGAACCAAAGTAATTGTGACTCTAAATGTTTCATCAGAGTCTGATTGAGTATGAACCCTAGAATTGTAAAGAGCCAGCCCAAAATGTTGATTTCAGAAGCGACTTCTCAATTTAAGCATATTTTCCCCCAGAGTAATATGTACACATACATATACAGAGTAATATAGGTAAATAATATATGCATATATATTAAGCTGAAATTAAGTTCCTGGTTCAATAGAATGTCAACTCCAGCTCCAGTAAGCCTCCCTTGGAGATTAAGTGCTTAGCTCTGAAGTTACCAGTTTTATAGTCATCTATTTTGCATATAAAAGTTTGTATTTAACTTTTGTGTTGTTAAGATTAAAAGTCTTATAGATGTGGTTTTGCATTTTTAGTTTCAAAAAGTTGGTAAGATTATATTTTGAAAGATCTAGTGCCTAGTAGTGCTTTTATGATGTAATAAAAGGTTGTCTGGCAGAACCTAAAAAAAATAAAATAAAATAAAAAGACTTTGAAGATTGAAGAATGAAAAATGAAAAAGAAAGTATCTCCAAAATAGATGGTCATGAATACCAAGCAGAATAATACCTTTGTTTGCTTGTTTAAGAGTAAATCTGTCTCCAGGCTTTAGGTTGGAGCAAAGACTGTTCCAAAGGGCAGGAGTTGAGTGGCCTGCTCTACTATAGAGTAATGATCTAGGAGAGAAAATTTCCCTCTTGATCCTGTAAGATGGCTCTTTAGCTTCTTCGGGGAGCATCCAAAGGAATGTCCTTTTTATAAGAACCTAAACCCCGGGAACATTTTATCCCTTCAAAACTCTATTCCTTGACCCTTGTAAACACCATGGCTTGGTCAGCTCTGCAAAACTGCTGAAAAAAATGACATTTTTATTCTTGAACTTCATACCTAGGCTATGACTTAAAGAGAGAGAAAAAGACTGAGAACAAGAGACACTAAGAGCTGGCATCGATTTAAAGACTCTAATTAAAGTCACTGGGATCAGGACTTGAGAAAGGTCACCTGAAGAAAAGGGTGATTAACATTTCCAACACCTGAGCTCACCAATGTCCGCATTTTAAAATGCTGAAAAGCAGCATTTTAAAGATATATCATTGTTTATAGAATTAAGGAGTGTGGACTAGACCTTTTCTTTTGTCACAAATTTTTAGCTTTTAAAAGTTACAGGAAGCCATATGGTAGGTTTTGTAGTTTTCACTCTTTAAGATACAAAACCATTTAGAATAATTTCTCTGAATTATAAATTTTTTCACCAAATATATTTTTTGAAAAGTATCTTTTTCTTCTTTATAGCATAGAATTTAGATAACTCTTGTTCTCAGTGGCCTTCACACTCAGCCCCAGAGTTCATGGAATTCCAAGACTAGTGAAAGGTTATTGAGAACTCATACATGTAGAGAGATGGGTATATAGCTGTAGACACTTGTATAAATGGAAATATGTGCACAAATTGATGAGTATAATGTTGTAGATAGATCAATAGAGATAATATTAAATTATGGTAAGGAAAGGGGAACAAAATAGCTACTTTTTAATAAGCATTCTATTGACATCTGTCAAACTTTAAATGTAAATATTTCATAATTTGTAAGTTATAGCTGTATGAATACATGGCTAAAGTGAGTATGCATATATGTATGTGTGTGTATATATATAAAAAGAATATTATTACTGTACTATTTATAGTAGGAAGAAACAATAAACCTTAACTCTTTCCTTTATAAAAGGTCCTTGTAGACTGATTAAAAAGATTCCTTCCACGTCCAGTGTGAATGGCAAGTGGTCATCTAAGTAGCATCATTGTACAGAAGATGTGTATATTTCAGGGGAGGGCACAGGGATGACAAACATCAAACAGTTAATTAACACCAAAGACACTGAAAGTGGAAGAAACAAAGACCATTTAGGTTGTTCCTTTCATTGTGTATTTGTGATTCTAAAAAGCAAAAAAAAAATAATTTTATTGTGTATTATTTTTACTTTAATCGTCCTTTTTTCAAATTCTTCTGAGTTGAGTTATTTGGAATTAAGACTTGTAGAGGTCAGGGTTCAAGAGAGCACAGGCAAAAACAAAGTGAATAATGTGTCCCTCTTTAGCCCCCACACCATCCTTTCTCTGTAGGCTGCTAATAATTATGAATAAACTTATCTTCTAGGTTAACATGTGATTGAATATTCCAAATCACAAGTGGGACCAAGTAAAAGTCCTTTTATGCTACAAGAGTAAAGTAATCCTTTTATAGTACAAGAGGATAAGTGAAATTATATAAACCTCATGTTGCCTCTTTAACCCACCTTATCTATTCCAGTGATACTCCCTAGGCACCTGTACAACCCTACTTCCATAAGTTTAACAGAAAACAAATAGTTCACCCAGTTATGTCCAGATGGACATATTCACTGCTATGAATTATCTTTAAAATCATTGTTAGAGGGGTTGGAGAAATGGCTCAGTGGCTAAGAGCACTTGGTGCTTTTGCAGAGGTCCTGGGTTTGGGTTCCAGCATCCATGTCAGGCACTTTTCAGTCTCCAGGGGATCTGGTGCCATCTTTAAGATCCATGTGCACACCCCCACAGAATCATACATTAAAATTAAAAATTTCCTATAAATACTGTAAAAGGAGCTAGTATAGTATGAAAATAATTGCACTGAAATCTACTCTTTTTCTTAATTAATATACACTAAAAAATTTCAACTTAGTAAATGGAGTTAAAGTTTTAAAATGTTACTTTTTTATCCTTATGCTGAAGGATGTTAGTAAACAGAGTATTTTTAAATGTGCTTTGTCTTCAGCTATAGCCCACTTAAAATTCAGATTTCATTTTAAACTCACTATGAACAAAAAATAGAACTCAGAATCTGTAAGAATTGGGCTAATATATGTTTTCACCTTCAATTTTCCAAGGATTGATAAATTTTTTTTAAAAAAAAAAAAAGTGAAACTAACTTCCATTTGGTATTTGTACACAGTAGAATTGAATAAGAAATTGGATGGAAATTAAAGATAAACATGACAAAACACTAAAATTGTGTGTGTGTGTGTTTGTTTGTTTGTTTGTTTTATACCAAGTTTCTTTTTCCCCAGTTTTTCTTGTATCTTTTAAGAATAAACGAAATAAACTGAAGTAACATTTAATTGCATGTTGCAACTAATAAGCTTACTCTATATTTTGATTTTATATGGTCATATGCTACCTCATTAAATTATTAAAGTTTTCCTCATGTTGCATGAAATCCATGTGTTTTCTGGTTGATGCCCACATCAGAAGTAGTAGTTTTTTCCTGGAGTATGGAGTAACCATAGTGACTCCAGGAACTGCAGTGAAGTAGCAACTCTGGATTTTCAAAATGATAATCTGACAGGACTGAAGTCCTTAAAACTTTGCTGAAAAAAAAAATATTTTCTTTTTTCTAATTCTTTTGAGGATATATTGTTGTAGTGAGTTTTCCCGGCTTGTTTGGGCCAGAAGTTTGGACCTAGCCCGTGGCGGCTTTTGTCCCCCAAAGAAATGAATCAGACGCTTATATTAACTTCATACTGTTTGACCCTTGTTTCAAGCATATTACTAGCTAGCTCTTTCATCTTAATTCAGCCCATTTCTAGTATTCTATCTGCACATGGCCCAGCCCATGGCTCACCTGGATTCCTTACATATTTCTTCCTCAGGGGTCAGATGGAGACTGACTAACTCTACCCTCTTTCTACCTGTCTGTCCTCTGATCCTCCACCTGCTTCTATGGTGCTCCACATAAGCCGAAACCGCTCCTTTATTTACAGCATACAGAGAACATTTCCACCACAATATATATTTCTCCTATCTCTATGAAGACACAAAGTCCACTGTGGGCAGTATCATCCTTAGGCAAGCAGTCCTGAGTTGTGTAAGAAAGGTAGTTGGGCAAGCCTGTAAGCAGCATCTCTCTATGGCCTCTGCTTCAACTCCTGCCTCCAGCTGCTACATCAAGACCCTGTTTTTAATTACCATAATGATGGACTGTAACCTTACTTCAAGTAAGCCTTTTTCTTCCCAAGCTGCTTGTGGCAATAGCTTTTATCTCAGCAACAGAAAATAAACCAGGACAAAATTTTGGTAAATATTTGTTGTTGTTGGTCCTGCTAATATCATATGACATTTAATTAAAAATGGGGTGGCGGGTCTGGAGAGATGGCTCAGTGGTTAAGAGCACTGATTGTTCTTCCAGAGGTCCTGAGTTCGATTCCCAGCACCCACATGGCAGTTCAGAACTGTCTGTAGTTCCAGTTCCCAGTTCCAGACAAACACTAAGGCAAATAAATACATAAATAAATAAATTTTTAAAAAAAAGTTCAAAAATGGGGTGGCAAGTAAGCCATGCCAATTACTTTGCAGACTATACTTTGGGACAGTTATTGAGGCTAGGTATTTCATTTACAAATCGAAAATAACAACCAACACTCTCCCAACTCACTTCACCTGCTTCTGGTTCTGGCTCTTTTTATTATTATCATTATCATTATATTAAATAAAGTCTTTTTCCATTTATCCTCTTATTCCAATTTCCTTCCCCCTCCCTCCTCCCCATCCTCCCATCCCCTCCCTAGAAAAGGCAAGAGGTCCCAAGGTAGATTAGCTCAGCATCCACTCCAGGCAAGTCTTATTTTCTTATTCAAATATCATGACTAGGTTAGGTGTTCCTCTGGAGGGAATGGGCTCCAAGGTGCCAGTCCATGCACAGAAACACAGTCTGAACCCTCCCCTTAAGGCTCCACATACTGGCTTTGGTCTCTCTTATATGATGTTTTATTGAAAGAAATATTTTAGAGCTTGAGAGATAGCTCAGTTGATAAAGTGCCTTCTGTATAAGGCTGAGGACTGGAATTTCATCCTTGGCAGCCACATGCACAACCTGTGTGGGGTGGCATTCCCTTTTAATCACAGAGCTAGAAAGTGAGACAGGAGGATCCCTGGAGCTCACTAACCATCTGGCCAAGTCTAATCTATGAGCCCCATGTGTCAATGAGAGACCCTGTGGCTAAAAGACAGGGTGAGTGTCACCCAAGGAACAGCACCCAAAACTGACCTCTTGCTTCCATATGCATGTGCATACATGCACACACTCACAAAGAATCATTTCATGTTGTAAATTGCTCTGTTCCACCTGCTGTGAATAGGCTGATAAGAAGTGAGATGATGAACAGATGATGGAAGGAGTGACTTCTGCTTGAGCATCAATGAAAATGTAATGCAGATAGGCTTTGCCTTATTTCTGAATTGGGGGGGGGCTATATTTATTCTGTGCTGAAAGAAAAGCCTTTCTGACTCAATTTTGCCAAAGCACTTGTTATTATTTTGATCTTTAAATAAAGAAGACTAGGAAAGTTTGATTAAAATGGGAATATTTTGATGATCCCTAAGGGTTCAGTATCTAATTACAGATGAATTCAAGAGTTAAATTAGTTAATTAAGCCCAGTTATTTTGAGTCTGTGAACAGGTTCAATTCTACCTAAATCAGATGACTAGGGACTCATTTATCATTTACTTAAATTGCAAGAAAAAAAAAAAAGAGCATCTAGCTTGATGGTTTGTAGACATTAGAGAAATGTGTATACTCAAGATAATTAGAAAGTAGCAAATTTTTTCCAGCAAAGTTTTAAGGAAATGAATCCTGTCAGATAATCATTCTGAAAGTCCAGAATTGCTACTTCACTGCAGTTCCTGCAGTCACTATGGATAAGTTTTTTTTTAAAAAAAAAAAAAAGCTATTCCGAGACCTGGTGCTGTCTGCAGACCATATTCAGAGCTCTCTGGAGCAGGTGGAGATAAACTCTACCTGTCACGGTCACCCAAGCTGCTGCTAACGGAATTCGCACGGCTACCCACCTCCAACTGTGCAATCAGATAAGGACCTGGGACTGTGTAGGACAGACTCAGACCCTGCCCAGAGGTGAGGAGGGGTCAGCAGGCTCCAGCGACTGTATCCCTGCCAGGGAGAGGAGACTTGAGCTCCCGTCGGTTCCGGTTCGGTTTCAGGACCGGGAGCTGTCTGCAGAGCATGTCCCAGAGCTCTCTGGAGCAGGCGGAGATGAACTCTGCCTGTCAGGGCCACCCCAGCTGCTGCTGAAGGAGTTTACAGGGCCGCCACCCCGCCTCTAATTGGTTAAACACATTGAAGACTTGAAATTCAGTCCCCTGCACAGTGCAGAAGTAGTGAATGAGCAGATCTTTTCCTCAGAGGTGACAGGAGGCACACAAGGCCGAGTGCCATAACTGACCAGGAGCCACCTAATGGTGAAGCACTGAAGCCATGGGCAGACGCCAGTGCAAAAATTTACATAATAATATAAAGAACAACAAGGTAACTTCAGAAGAAAGTGGCAATCCTACAAATATAAGACCTGAAATGAGCAATGAAGAGGAAACAGAAGGAAGCATCACAAAAGTTCCTTTTTGATGATCATCGAAGCTCTCAAAGAAGATATGTAAAAAAGCCTTAAAGAAATAGAAGAAAATACAAACAAAAAATTGGAAGAGATGAACAAATCTATGAAAGAAACATGCCAGGAACTAAAAGCTGAAATAGAAGCAATAAAAAAGGCACAAAATGAGGCAAAGATGGAAATAGAAAATCTGAAGAAAAAAGCTGGAACCACAGATACAAGTATAACAAACAGAGTTCAAGAGATGGAAGATAGAATCTCTGAAGTGGAAGACTCAGTAGCTGCAATAGATATATCAGTCAAAGAAAATAGTAAAACTAAAAAAGCCATAGCTCAAAATGATCAAGAAATCTAGGACACCTTGAAAAGACTTAATTTGAGAATAATAGGAATAGAAGAAGGAGAAGAATACCAGCTCAAAGGCACAGATAATGTTTTCAATAAAATCATAGAAGAAAACTTCCCTAACCTGAAGAAGAAAATGCCTATAGATACAAGAAGCTTGCAGAACACCAAATAGATATGATCCCAAAAAAAAAAAGACAGCATGCCACATTATAATCAAGCCACAAAACATACAGAACAAAGAAAAAATTTTAAGAGCTACAAAAGAAAAGGGCCAACTTACATATAAAGGCAGACCCATCAGAATAATGCCTGACTACTCAATGGAAACGATGAAAGCTAGAAGGGCTTGGTCAGAAGTTATACAGACACTAAAAGAGCATGGCTGCCAAACTAGAATACTATACTCTGCAAAATTATCAATCACCATAGATGGAGTAAGCAAGATATTTCATGACAAAGTCAGACTGAAAGAATATCTATCTACTAATCCAGCACTACAGAGAGTATTAGAGGGAAAACTCCAACCTAAGGACCCCAGATACATCCACGAAATCACAAACAATCAATAATTCCACAGAAGAATACTCCAGAGAAAGGAAATATAAACAAGTTACCACCAAAAATAGAAGGAAATGTCAATCAACAGTCACTAATTTCCCTTAATATCAATGGACTCTACTCTCCTATGAAACGTCACACACTAACAAGATGGATACAACAACAGAAGCCATCCTTCTGTTGCCTACAAGAAACACACCTCAACTGCAAGGACAGACACAGGCTTAGAATAAAGGGTTGGGAAAAGATTTTCCAGTCAAATAAATGGTCCTAAGAAACAAGCAGGGGTTGCAATCCTAGTATCTAACAAAGTAGACTTTAAGCTAAAATCAATTAAAAGGGACCAAGATAGTCACTACTTATTCATCACAGGAAAAATTGGTCAAGAGGAGATTTCAATCTTAAATATTTATGCCCCTAATATAAGGGCACCTTCTTATGTAAAAGAAACACTGCTAAAGCTCGAATCTCACATCAATTCTTACACCCTAATAGTGGGAGACTTCAATACCCCACTTTCAACCCTGGATAGATCAACCAGACAGAGCCTCAACAGAGAAATAAGGAGTCTAAAAGACATTATGATGCAAATGGATTTAATAGATATCTATAGAAGCTTCCACCCAAATGCAAAGGAATATATATATTTCTCAGCTCCTCATGGAACTTTCTCCAAAATTGACCACATAATTGGTCATAAAGCAAATATCAACAGATACAAAAAAATGGAAATAATCCCTTGCAACATATCGAAGCACCAGGGCCTAAAGTTAGAGTTCAACAACATCAAAACCCAAAGAAAGCCTACTAATTCATGAAAACTAAACATCACTCAGCTGAACCATCTCTGGGTCAAGGAAGAAATTAAGCAAGAAATCAAAGTCTTCCTAGAATTTAATGAAAATGAATCCACAATGTATCCAAACTTGTGGGACACAACGAAAGCAGTTTTAAGAGGAAAATTCATAGCACTAGATGCCTATATGAAAAACCTAGAGAAATCCCACACTAGAGACCTAACAGCTCAGCTGAAAGCCTTAGAACAATTAGAAGCGAACTCACCTAGAAGGAGCAGACGGCAGGAAATAATCAAACTTAGAGCTGAAATCAATACAATTGAAACAAAAAGAACAATACAAAGAATCAGCAAATCTAAGAATTGGTTCTTTGAGAAAGTTAACAAGATAGATAAGCCCTTAGCCAAACTAATCAAAAAACAGAGAGAGGGTGTTCAAATCAACAAAATCAGAAATGAAGAGGGGGACATAACAACAGACTCCCAGGAAATACAGAAAATTATCAGATCATATTTTGAAAAACTGTATTTCACAAAAATCGAAAAACTAGAAGAAACGGACAGCTTTCTGGACAGGTACCATCTACCAAAATTAAATGAAGATCAGATTAATTACCTAAACAGGCCTATAACCCTTAAGGAAATTGAAGCTGTCATTAAAAACCTCCCCAAAAATAAAAGCCCTGTTCCAGATGGTTTCAGTGCCGAATTCTACCAGACATTCAAAGAAGAATTACTACCATTACTCCTCAAACTATTTCACACAGTAGAAACTAAAGGAATATTGCCAAATTCCTTTTATGAGACCACAATTACCCTAATACCCAAGCCACTCAAAGACACAACAAAGAAAGAGAATTACAGACCAATTTCCCTCATGAATATAGATGCAAAAATTCTCAACAAAATTTTGGCAAACCATTTATAACAATGTATAAAAGATACCATCCACCACGACCAAGTAGACTTCATCCCAGAAATGCAGGGCTGGTTTAACATACGAAAAACTGTAAATGTTATCCATCATATAAACAAACTAAAGGGACAAAACTACATGATCATATCCTTAGATGCGGAAAAAGCCTTTGACAAAATCCAACACTCCTTTATGATTAAAGCCCTGGAGAGATCAGGAATACAGGGAGAATACCTTAATATAATAAAGGCGATTTACAAGAAGCTGACAGCCAGTATCAAACTTAATGGAGAAAAACTCAAAGCAATCCCACTAAAATCAGGAACAAGAAAAACAAGGATGTCCTCTCTCCTCTTATCTATTCAACATAGTTCTTGAAGTTTTAGCTAAAGTAATAAGGGAATGAAAAGAGATTAAGGGGATACAAATTGGAAAAGAAGAAGTGAAACTATCTCTATTTGCAGATGATATGATTGTATACATAAGTGATCCACAAAATTTTACCAGGGAACTCCTACAACTGATAAACACCTTCAACAATGTAGCAGGATACAAGATTAACTCAAAGAAGTCAGTAGCCCTTCTATACACTAAAGATAGAAGCACTGAAAAAGAAATAAGGGAAACATTACCCTTCATATTAGCTGCAAATAGTATTAAATACCTTGGAGTAACTATAACCAAAGAAGTAACAGACCTATTTGACAAAAATTTTAAATCATTGAAGAAAGAAATTGAAGAGGATATCAGAAAATGGAAAGCTCTCCCATGTTCCTGGATAGGTAGGATCAACATAGTAAAAATGGCAATTCTACCAAAGGCAA